>MDKI01080125.1:0-16128 GCA_005239505.1 Nicotiana paniculata
TGCCTAGTTCAACTTCAACCAATATTGTAACAGATTTTATGGGCACATCATTCTTTCTCATTTTAACTGAGCAAAACCACTTCTAAAGTATCCTGGTGAGCAAGACTTAACCAGGCCTAAGGCCATGACATCTAAGAGGCGAGATAAAAGTAACTAAATCATGATTTCTACAATAACATTCAAAACCGATATTAGCGTAACCGAGCAGTACTTCAAGACATACATATTCTCGGCTTCGAAACTCCAAATTAATAAACAATGTATTTTCTTTGACATGAACAAAGCTTCTTAACTCTAAAGATGGATAGTTAGTCGAGTATTATACTTTGAAAAAAACTTTAGGTTACAATATTTTTTACAATGAGTGACAATCTGAAGTTTGTTCTACACTTAAATCAATAGCTTTGCTCTTTCCAGGTATACAAAATCAGTACTTATTCACAAGCAGTTTTGATAAACCTAGAAATTGATTATTTTAAAAATAATATCCTAGGTTATAGAGATAAAACCTTAAAGTCATGATTCTTTAATGTGAAATATACCTTTAGGTTCGAACAAGTTTTTCAAGTAAGAGCATTAAGGAACAACCAAAAATGTGGTTTCGAATAAACCTTTATACATAATAACTAAATCTTATTCAACAAAACTTAAACTAAAATAGACACGATGAACATGTTAGAATAACAGAAGATTCTTTTCCTAAGGAACATTATTTTTATACAAAAGAAAAAGATAAAAAATAAAAATAAAAGAGTACCTAAATCATGATTTCCGACTAAACGAAACAACACATATCACATTAACAATAATGGGCAATAACAGAATAGACAAGAGTTTGGAAAGAACTGACCTTTTGTGGGGAAGCAAACTGGAGCGATTTTTAGCGGCTACTCAAACCTTCGGATTCGGATTGACAAACTCGAAACACCACCTCCGTCACAGCTGGGAACGACAGAGGTAAAGGAGAGCAAGTCGAAAATTGTGAGAGTACCTTAGGGGGTAAAAATGTAGAGAACTGTAGTGTTTTGATAATAAGAACGATGGCTTTTTCCTCTCTTCTCTCTTTTTTTTTCTCTCTTCCTCTTCCCCCTCTTTTCCTCCCGAAATAGTCACCAACACCCCTATTTATAGGAGACCATCCATGGCTCATATAGGGTTAGTTTTTGGGCGGGATTCTTCAAGGGTTAGGGTTTAAAATGGCTAAAGAACCGTTTGAAATGGAGTGTAGCAGGAGGCAAAGGACGATATTGACAGAGAGAACAACAATTTGGTTGCCTAAATGGTGAAAAATTTGGAAGAAACAAAAAAGAGAACTTTTTACCGCTGTCATCTTTGATTGTGAATGGAAAATTAATTTGAATTCTTCAGTCAAATTGCTTTGAGATTGCAAATAATTCCTTAGAATGGTCACACAAATTTCTGGTTGCAAGATATGAGACCAAATTTTTTGCTAAGAAAAGGAGAAAGAGCCAAACCCCTCTACAGAGAAAATAGGCGTTTCTTTTCTTTGAAAGGGGGAAAGAGATGAAACTCTAGTTAAAATTAATTTAATTTTAGAAATAAATTTAACCGTTGGATTAGATGCATTTAATGGATGAGATTAATCCTAATATTACCAGATAAAATAAATTAAGGCAAACACTTATTTGGAATTCTCTAGAAGATAGAAGAAGTAATCTTGACCATCAATTTAAAATAGACTTGATATGATAAATCCATGTGGCAAGATGTGGGGTCAAAGTGTGGAGGGATGAGGCAGGCAGGCATGTGTTAGGCGTGTGTTTTTGGTTGTTGGGAGCCTAGGTGTGAATGACATGGATCTTGTGTGGCGCTTACATGGATGTAGAATAGAGAAGATGGGTTGGAAGGTGTGATTTTCCATAAATTGTCTTTTTATGTGCTAATAAAAACTGAAAAGCCACTTTACTCTTATGCCTTTTCCTCTTCTTTTGTTTTATAATACATTAAGTTACATTTTCCTTTTCAAAGACAAAAAAAAAAACGTTCATCCCTTTTTTTATTCTTTTTTTTTTTACATATATATGAATGGAACAAATCTAGGCAAATTAATGTGTTTGTGTACTTTCCATCTAAAAACCCATATATAATATATTCTATACAATATATATATGGGTATTGATTTTGAGTACGCTAACATATTATATTTAGTAAAAATATATTATAGTTATTTACAAATAATAATGGTATATAAACTAATGGTCTACACGGATTAGGTGAGAGAGAACTGTGAGATTACTTTGAATTTAAGGGATTATTTTTTAGTTGGCATAATCCTTATTTTCAAGTCACATAACAAGTTGTATTTCACTATGCTTCCATAATTCTAACAATTTATAATATTTAGTATGTATGCATTTATATATAGAATAGGAAATAGATAAAAAAAAAATAATTGAAAATAATGCTTGTATTAATTATTACGATGCACTAGCATTAAGGAAAAAAGATGATGGTGATTAAGTAACTAAAATAATAATAACGATACAATTACAATAAATAAATATGTTAAATTATATTAAGGCAAATAATTATATTTATTTTAAAAATCTTGAAGCTAGAAAAATATAACAAATGATTTGGATAAAAATATGTAAAAAAATATACTTAGAAAATTATTAAGTATTAGGAAGTATAGAAAAATTGATTAGGAAAATGAGGGCCAAAATTGGTTGTCAACAGCTGTCCCTCTTTGACCGTGGACGATGAAAGAGTCTTCGGGCAAAAAAAATGACTTAGTGACCAATTTTGTCCCGACTTGAAAGTATGGATCAGAGTGTTGGAAGGATAATAAAAGAAATTTGGAAGGCTTATGAAATACAAGGAAAATTAAGGAGTTATGTTCGACCTCTGATTTCTTAATTGCCTACTTACCTCGGGTTTCACGAGGGTCAGGCCATATGTAGTTCTAGACTCATGGTGCGAAAGAGGACCTAACGATTGACACAGATTCTAAAATGCTGCCCCAGTGTCGAACATAGGGCGTCAAACACTGGGAGTCATAATTGAGAGAAAATGTTTTGAAATAAGAATTTTGACAAAAAATTTGGTAGTCAAGCCGAACGGAATCCCAAAATTGAGCTCTGACTTTTGCTGGCGAGTCTGGTTTCCTCCCAACAAACTGCCCCAGTTTGCTGCGTAGATAGAGTTCCACGTTGTGCTGTTTTTCCTACTAAGCTCAACAGACTAGGTAAAATTGTTAGTAACGAGATATAAAAATGCCACAAGTAATAATATAATAATAACAATAACAACATCAACAACAACGACAACAACAACAACAACAACAACAACAATAATAATAATAATAATAATAATAACAGTAATAATAATAATAATTTCATTAAAGTAGCACCTCTAAACTGATAATTTATTATAAAATAAACCAGGTATTTAAAAACTAATTCTTTCATCATGACTAATGAAATGAGGCTTTGAGCCAATGATTCATGTAAATGGTGCCTTTCAGCGATGACTTATGAAAATGAAACATGATTGATAAAAATGATGCATTTAAGCCAATGATTGATGAAAATGAGGCATTTAAGCCAAATGATAATGCAATTGAGGCGTTTAAGACAAGTGATTGATGAGGATTTCCAAGCCAAATGATTTAAGGTAACAAAAATATTTGCGGTGCATTTGCAAGGCGATTGTGTGGTGCATTTCAAAGTAATGGTGCAGTATATTTGAAAGCATTTGCGTTGCGCATAAGCAATGATATAGTACTTTGAAAGCATTCGTGCTGTGCATTTGAAAGCAATAGTGCAATGCATTTGACAGCATTTATGTTGTGCCTTTTGTAAGTAATGGCGCATTCGAAAGCAATGGTTCAATGCATTTGAAAGCATTTGTGCAGTGCATTTGAAGTAGTGGTGTAGTGCATTTGCGGTGCATTTGAAAGCAATGGTGCGGTGCATCAGTGTGCAATATATTTAAAGCCATGTGCGATGCAGTTTGCATTTAAAAGGTTAGTGACTGAAAAGTAATGACAATCAGTGTATTAAAAAATATCTTATAATCTCAAAAAAAAAATGGATTTTAAGAATCATTACCATTCAAGAAGTGTGGTTTTCTATAAAGTACTATAAAGAAATTCAAACCGCTCGACGAATGGTCTTGGTAATTATACTCGTTATTGATTTTTCTGCTTCCTCCATCTTGAAAATCTGCATTCAAAGAAAAACTGTAAGTTTTTAGGGGGGAGGTTGATTTGTGTTGACTTTGATGCTCTGTCCTTTGACAATCTTGCGCTTCCGACTTTGTTTTGACTTGGAACCTCCGCCCAATACTGAATCTTGGCAAACGAATACTTAAGAAAGTTGATGAAAAATTGATTTTTAATAAATAAGATATGCATAGATATATAATAAAAAAAAGTTGTTGCCGAACTATGAGCGTGACATGCTTTTGAAATAAAGTGAACGTCCTTATCTGAAATCCTGTCATTTGTCTTGCTTGACCATCCTTTGTCAGTGGCTGATGACTTCTTATGACGACACCTTCAAAAACTGCCCCAATTTCTAACTCGGGGGAAATAATGAATTTTCTTATAATGAGACCGAACCCACAGGGCTTCCTACGTATCCCCTGTTAAACGGGAATCGGGTCAAACGTAGTTCATTTACATCAGGAAGCATTACAAAGAAAAGAAAGAGGTTGCCACATATGCCTCTAGATGTAGTATTTCTTGACTGCATCTGTATTAATGGGCTTGGGCCATACTTCACCATCCATTTCTGCTAGAATCAATGCCCCTCCGGTCAATACCCGATGCACCATGTACGGACCTTGCCAATTTGGTGCAAACTTTCCTTTAGCTTCATTTTGGTGCGGGAATATGCGGTTCAAAACCAATTGCCCCGGTTTGAACTACCTTTGTTTTACTTTCTTGTTGAAGGCTCTGGCCATTCTGTTTTGATAGAGTTGGCCATGGCAAACTGCATTCATTCTCTTCTCATCAATAAGCATTAGTTGTTCATACCGATTCTTCACCCATTCTGCGTTGCTCAACTCGGCTTCCTGGATTACCCTCAAAGATGGTATTTCAACTTCCGCTGGTAATACAACTCCAGTTCCACAGACCAGAAGATAAGGAGTTGCCCCAGTTGATGTTCTGATTGTAGTGCGATATCCAAGCAGAGCAAACAGTAGCTTCTCGTGCCAATGCCTATAGTTATCAATCATCTTCCGTAATATCTTCTTGATGTTCTTGTTGGCTACTTCAACGGCTCCATTCATCTGAGGTCGGTAGGGAGTGGAATTTCGGTGAGTAATCTTGAACTTATCACGTATTTCATGCATCAAATCACTATTGAGATTAGCTCCATTATCTCTAATGATTGACTCAGGAATTCCAAATCGGCAAACGATGTTGCTGCAGACAAAGTCTGCTACCACCTTCTTTGTAACTGACTTGTAAGAAGAGGCTTCTACCCACTTTGTAAAATAATCAATAGCTACCAAGATAAATCTATGCTCATTCGATGCAGCAGGCTCAATAGGGCCAATGACATCCATGCCCCATGTTGCAAATGGCCAGGGAGAACTCGTCATATTGAGTTCATTCGGCAGGACTCGAATCAAATCTCCGTGAATCTGACACTGATAATCTTTTTGTACAAAATGAATGCAATCTGTTTCAATGGTCATCCAAAAGTAACCTGCTCGCAGAATTTTCTTTGCCAAAGTAAAACCATTCATGTGAAGCCCACATGTTCCTGCATGTATCTCTTCGATCAACTTGGTTGCTTCTCTAGCATCTACACACCTCAGCAGTCCTAAATTTGTGGTCCTCCTATATAGGATTTTGTCGTTTAAGAAAAAATGATTTGCCAATCTCCTAAGCGTTCGCTTCTGGGTATTGGTTGTTCCTTCAGGATAGTCCCTTGTCTTGAGATACCTCTTAATGTCACAATACCATGGTTCTCCATCTGGCTCTTCATCCACATGGAAACAATAAGCTGGCTGATCTTGAACATTCACCTTGATGGGGTCTATGTAGTTCTTATCTGGATGTTGAATCATGGATGACAAAGTTTCCAAAGCATCTGCGAACTCATTTTGAACTCTTGCAACATGCTTGAAATCCACCTTGATAAACTTCTTACACAACTCCTTTACACAATGTAGGTACGGTAGGATTTTTGTGTTCTTTGTACTCCATTCGCCTTGTACTTAATGAATCAGCAAGTCTGAATCACCTATAACCAATAACTCTTGGATGTTCATGTCAACGGCTATTCTAAGCCTAAGTATCAAGCCTCATATTCTGCCATGTTGTTGGTGCACGGGAACCGAAGTTTCGCTGATATTGGATAATGTTGTCCAGATTCTGAAACTAATACTGCTCCAACTCCGACTCCTTTGAAGTTTGCAGCTCCATCAAAAAACATTCTCCAACCAGAATATGCTTCTGAAATGTCTTCTCCAGCGAACAATACCTCTTCATCTAGGAAGTACGTCCTAAGTGGCTTGTATTCCTCATCCACATGATTTTCTACAAGGTGGTCAGCCAAAGCTTGTCCTTTGATGGCCTTTTGAGTAATATAAACGATGTCAAACTCACATAGCAAAATCTGCCACTTCGCCAGTTTTCTTGTAGGCATGGGTTTCTGAAAGATGTACTTGAGCGGGTCCATTCTGGAAATGAGATAAGTGGTGTATGCTGACAAGTAGTGCCTCAACTTTTGTGCAACCCAAGTTAAGGCGCAACATGTGCGTTCCAACAAAGAATATCGTGCTTCATATGGTGTAAACTTCTTGCTCAAGTAGTATATGGCTTGCTCCTTCTTTCCAGTTTTATCATGTTGCCCCAAAACACATCCAAATGCATTATCTGATACAGACATGTATAACAAGAGCGGCCTTCCAGGTTCTGGAGGTACCAGTACCGGCGGGTTAGATAAATATTCCTTGATCCTATCAAAAGCTCGTTGACATTCCTCCGTCCATTTGGTAGTGGCATATTTCCTCAGCGTCTTGAATATCGGCTAACAAATCACTGTTGATTGGGCTATGAAACGACTGATGTAGTTGAGGCGACCAAGGAAGATCATCACGGCTTTCCGATTCTTTGGAGGTGGCAGGTCTTGGATAGCCTTTATCTTTGAAGGATCTAACTCTATGCCCCTTCTACTTACAATAAAACCTAGTAATTTTCCCGCTGGAACTCCGAATGCACATTTTGCAGGATTCAGCTTCAAATTGTATCGCCGCAACCTATCAAAGAACTTCTTCAGGTCTACCAAGTGATCCGAACTCTTCCGTGACTTGATGATAACATCATCCACATAAATCTCAATCTCTTTATGGATCATGGCATGGAAAATAGTTTTCATAGCTCTCATATATGTAGCACCTGCGTTCTTGAATCCAAAAGGCATCACCCGATAACAATGCACCCCCCAAGGTGTGATAAAGGCTGTTTTCTCAACATCATTTTCGTCCATCAAAATCTGGTGGTAGCCAGCAAAACAATCAACAAATGACTGCAACTCGTGCTTTGCACAATTATCAATGAGTATGTGAATATTCGGGAGTGGGAAATCATCCTTCGGACTAGCCTTGTTGAGATCCCGATAATCCACACATTTTCTAATCTTCCCGTCCTTCATTGGTATTGGTACTATGTTGGCCAACAAGGTGGGGTACTTTGTGACGCGGATGACATTTGCATTAAATTTCTTGGAGACTTCTTCTTTCATCCTCAAAATTAAGTTTTTTTTGAATTTCCTTGTTTTTTGCTTTACCGGGGGACAAGATGGATCTATTGGCAACTTATGTGAAACAATATTAGTGCTTAAACCAGGCATGTCGTCATATGACCAAGCAAACACATCTATGTATTGTCTCAAAAGATTCAGAAATTTCTCCTTTTTCGATGGTGCTAAATGGACACTAATTCTTGTTTCTTTCATAGACTCTGAATCCCCCAGATTTATCAACTCAGTTTCATCCAAATTTGGTTCTGACTTGTTCTCAAACTGTTCAAGTTCTTTAGTTAATTCTGCAGGCGGATTATCTTCTTCATATTCTTCAAGATCTTGCTTGTTATTTTGTTCACTTTCATTGCATGTCACATTCACGGTGTCGGCATTTTTATTTGTTTGTCTGCTGAAAAATAGAAAAGAAAGAAAATTAATAAAGACAAAATGTAGAACGAAAAAGTTGATTCAGATTTTGCATTTAAGCTTCGAAAAGATCGAGGCAACAACATAAAATTCATAAACACGATTCAGGACTCAATTTTGAATCGTGTTGTCAAAAAAGCATTAATACAATCCATCTACCAATACTCCCGGCGAACCGGGGACGGGGTAAAAGTCCAATTGTTCAAAACATCTCCAGGTGCGGCATCCCAAATAGTTGGCGGTTTGGAGCAATCTTTCAAAATCACGTTGCAATCAGCAATGAATAGGTTCCTGACTCCTTCAACAAAGTCCTCTTTGACATCTTCCCCTAGCTTATGAACAGTAACTATCTTGGGGAATGACAGGCTTAGCGGCGGGATAGGCTGTGGCAGGACAATGTCACCTTTCTTCTTGTGACGAGCTTCCGAGACTTCTTTTGGAGTGGGTTCGTACCCTAGGCCAAAAGTATTGTTCTGCCCTGGTAATTGAACTGGCTCCACTATTCCATGCAACCTTGCTCCAAGTCCTCGACCAGGCTCGAAACCATTCTTCAACATTTCTGATGCCATCATCACGAACACATTTGGCAACTTTACCTCTTTACCTCGAGTATTAATCACAATTTATTCAATGTGGAAAATGACTCCATCCAGTCTCTCCACACTTTCAATGACAGGCATTGAATTTTCGGGGTAAATGGGATTGCTTGCTTCTCCATGAATCACAACTTCCTGGTGATTCCACACAAACTTCATGTTCTGGTGCAAAGTGGAAGGGACCGCGCCGGCCATGTGAATCCATGGTCTTCCCAATAATAAATTATAAGTAGCAGATATGTCTAACACCTGAAATTCAATGCTAAACTCGACAGGTCCAATTTGTAATGCTAAGTCAATCTCACCAATAACGCTCCTTTGTGCTCCATCAAAAGCTCTAACAGTCACATGACTTTCACGAACTTTTCCAATATCAATTCCCAGAGTTTTGAGGGTAGTGAAAGGACATATGTTGAGTGCTGAGCCATTATCAATCAAAACCCTAGAAACAAACTTGTCCCTGCACTTGACAATGAGGTGCAAAGCTTTGTTGTGACTTACACCTTCAGGTGGCAATTCATCATCGTGAAAAGAAATCTTGTGGGCTTCTAGAATTTTGGCTACCATAGTTTCCAAATGATCACTAGTTGTCTCGACAAGCACATATGCTTCATTGAGAACTTTTACTAAAGCATTCTTGTGGCTCTCGGAACTCATCAATAGTGACATGAGGGAAATTTGAGCTGGCGTCTTCTTCAGTTGGTCTACAACATAGTATCCGTTACATTGCATTTTCCTCCAAAACTCTTCTGCTTCAATTTCTGTCACAGACTTCTTCTGGTTGTTTTCCTTACTTGAAGTTCCTCGTGATGATTCTTCAGGAATATAACATCATCCGGATCTCGTCATACCTGCAGCAGCAACTTCTAATTTTGCCTTTCCTTTGTTCCTTATATCAGACTGATAGTCCCAAAGAACTGCTTTGGTGTCGAATGAGGGTGTCTGAGCAACTAGAGCCATGATCCTGGGCTTCGGAGGGAGTACTTCCACCTCGATTGGTGCCCGTACTTGCACTGTGATGACAGGAGCAATAAAGGCAGAAGACACAACCTTCTTCTCATCTTTAAATGGTACAATAGTTCCTTCCAAATTCCAATCTTCATCAGTAGATATCATGTTAACACCGTTATCACCATGATCTGGAAGAGGGTTATTGTTCACATTCGGGGGAGTTCCCTTAAGCTGGATGGTTCCTTCTTTGATCAGCTCTTCAATCTTATCTTTGAGAGTAAGGCAATTTTCTGTGTCATGTCCAGTCACACCAGAGTAATATGCACAATGCTTGGTCCCATCATACCATCCTGGGAGGGGGTCGGGAACTCTTCCCGGGACTGGTTGGAGTACTCCTGCAGCTCTCAACCGTTCATACAAATGGGCTAAAGGTTCAGCTAGGGGTGTATAGGTTTTGGTTGGTTTTCTTTCAAAGCTCGGGCGAGGTCTAGGTGCGTTTGGGCGGTTTTGTGATTGGTAGCGTGGTTGAGATGGATATGCGGGTTGGTAGCGTGATGGATTCTGGTATGTGGGTGCTTGGGGTGGATAATAGGTTGGTTGGGCATTATAAACAGGATAGGGAATGGGTGGAGGCTGGTAATAAGGTTGAGGGATTTGGGTGTATGGGCTATAGTATTAAGGTTGGGGTAACGGGTTTTGTTAGGTTAACATTTGGTTAGGCCTGCGATCTTGGACGGTCATAGCAATAGATACTTCTTTCTCCTTCTTCTTACTTGCTCCTCCAATAGTTCCTGACTGGATTGCCTTACTCGTTGCTTGTAATGCTGCCAAGTTCGTAATCTTTCCTGATTTGAGACCTTCTTCTATAACGTCTCCCATCCTAACAACTTCTGAGAATTTCATCCCTAGCATGCCTATCAATCTCTCATAGTATGTTGCATCCGTTTGAGATCTAATGAAAGTAGTTGGCATCTCATCCTCTCCCATCGGGGGTTGGACTCTTGCTGCTTCTACCCTCCATCTCATGGCATACTCTCTAAAGGATTCTGTTGTTCTCTTCTCCAACGTCATCAAATAGAATCTATCTGGGTTAGTCTCGGTGTTAAATCTGAATCTGTCCATGAATTCTTGCGCCATGACACTCCAACTGTGCCATTTTTGTGGGTCTTGACTTGTGTACCATTCAAGGGCTTCCCCTGTGAGGCTCCTTATAAAAAGCTTCATCCTGATAGCTTCATCCTTTCCCACTCCAACTAATTTATCACAATACGACCTCAAATGAGCTCGTGGGTTTCCCTTTCCGTCAAACAGGTCAAATTTTGGTACTTTATATCCCGCAGGTAAATCAACATCGGGGTGAACACATAAATCCTCATACTCCAAGCCTTCCATACTTCTGACAGTTTTCAGACTTTTGAATGCTTCCTTCAACTCACGGATCTCCTTCGCCACATACTCATCAGCTTTGGCCCTTACTTCTTTTTCTGTTTCTTGATACTGATACAATTCGGAGTGAAGTTGGTGAGGCATAGGGGTAGCAAAAGGTTGTGCTTCCGCTACATATACCGGTGGCACATGCTGCATGTTAGGAATATCGACTTGTGCCATCGGTATGTGTTGGGTTACATGGTGGTTTTGGGTGAGCGGGGTTCTTTGGGCTGGTGGTGGTTGGGAAACATATGATGTGGTAATAGTTGATGGGTTGGCTAGTTGCGGGTTAGCATGTGCATTAGTGGATGTTGGATTGGTGTTGTGGATTGGAGGATTCGGTTGAAGATGTTCAGGGATAGGTGAGTCAAAAGATTGGAAGGGTGGTGGGACAGGTGCATTTGTCCTTTCCCTGGGAAGTGATGTGTTGAGGCTGATGGAAAGATTGGTGAGGTTCCGAAGCCGCTCAATTTCACCTTGTAGTTTAACCACTTGTTGCGGCAACTGGGCAATGTGCTCATCACGAACGGTAACCTCCCTTTTCTCCCGAAGCCTCGGGTTCGTCTCGTTGAACGGTGACAAGTCCCAAGCCTGCCTGATTAAATGTGTTTGAACTAGTCATGTTGGTAGCTGCTCGTGCCTTGGATCTTGTGAAGTATGGGTGTTCAGCCAGTTCGCAGTCAACACAAATCAACCTTGGGGAGTAATAAAATAGAAAACCTTTAAAAAAAAAAAAAACTAACAATGTTAGTATGTGGTGATTAATTTTAAGAGCAAGTATATCCCATAACAAACAAATCACGTAGTGGATAATATGTCAGGCATTGATAAGCGTATCCTAATATGCAAGGGACCTCTTTGTGCCAGAGGTAGGCTAGCGAAAATTGAGAGATAAACACACCATTATATATCATTCCATTGCTCCTTAATTAGACACCCCAAACAAACTTTCATTAATGATTCAAGCTTACTACAAAAATGAAAAATAAACATCATAACCTTAGTCTAAGACGATTACAATGGCATAACCTTAATTGAAATAAAGATTACAAAGTAGCTCCAATCTAATTGACTGAGGATAATTCTTCATTGCCCCTTAGCCTCTTTGCTGCTCTTATTGCCTCGTCGATTTTCTGGCGATCCTTCACAAGGTAAACCATGGCTAAATTTCCTCCTTCGTCGAGTCCTTGGCAGTAGCATTCTATGAATTGCTCCTTGAGGTCTCTATCCAAATCTTTGAGTCCTTGCTCTATTTCTACAGCTTGTCGTTTCAATATTTCTAATTGTTGCTTTTGCATCTCATCTCGTTGTCTCAACATTTCAATCTCTTTGTTGTTCTTCTCATGCTGCTCCTTGTGCTTTGCTTCAGCCTCTAACGCCCTTCTTTTTAACCAACGGTACTTAATTTCAGCCTCAGCTGCCTTGTCTTTAATCCGGCCTCCCATATTAATCCCTCTTGTTTACAGAACCTTCAAGGTTGGCGAGCAACCATTCTGGGTAAAAAGTGTCGCACCCAGCCTGGTACCTATCTGGTGCAATTGTATCCTTGATCATAGCTCTCTTGTTTTTCCACATTCTTAGAATTTCTTTCGCAAAAGGAATATTATCATTATCATAGTCAATTCGATAATGATCCATGTTATCAACTTGCGGTATGACTTGTGTTCTTCCGGCTTGTCTCATAACTCGCAATGGAGCATATGGTTGAAGTCCTCGAAGCCCAATGAGAACCAAATAAGTTAGCATTTTTCCACGAATTACAAAATTCTCAGAAGGATACCAAGAAAACATCCATTGAATCATGGTGTCATTCAGCTTGCTAAATAACTTGCCCCATCCTCTAACACCATTTGGAAGCTTGAATGGAACCACTGGGATCGTGTAGGAAGTGATATGATTAGCACCATTTTTCTTGTAAAGCTCTTGACTTCCATTGATCTTTTGGAGATGCCCCATAAACCACAACTGAAGCAACAAATTACATCCCTCAAAATGTTTGAATCCCTTCTTGCAAAGACCCGAAGCTCGATATATATTTGCAACAACCATCGGCACTATGGTGTATGGTTTTCAATCAATGCCATTAAATAATGCATCAGTAACCATGACGAGTCGGGTGTGAATCTCCTGTTTTTCTCCTTGAGGAAATATTAGGAGCCCGAGGAAACAAACCAAAAAAGCGAATACCCTCTTTTCACTCCAAGAAGCATGTGAGGAGAACACCTCTCGATGTCGTAGAAAATCATCTGAATGGACAAAGATGTCGAACAGATAATCAAGGGGTATCTTGGATTCTTTTAAATGCTCTAGCCCAATTTCTTTCTCGAAACCAAACTTTTCAAGGAACTCTTTTATAGAGGGATTCTTCAGAATAATCATGCCAGCGTTTTGCCAAGAACGTCTGCCTTTCCATAACAAACTCACATTCTCTATGAAACTTCCAATTTCCTCTAACAATGGAGTCATCTCATTTTCCCCAAATCTGAATACAACCCTTTCTTCATCCCGAAAGGTGATAGCTGCCTCAATAATTTCCCTACACGTTGTGACTTCCATAAGTAACGGCAGATGACCCAGCTTTTTTTGCACTTCAGATTGTGCATTCTCTCCCAAGTTTCTCCATCATGCCTTTAGTTTTGGAGGGATGTCCAACACCATGCCAATCTTTGGGTAAACAACCTGATTCATGATTTCCTGCATCACAGAAAAGGTTAATCCTACCTGTTTCTATTTTAGGAGTAAATGGTCCACATAATTAGTGTGTTTATCTTTCAAATAATATACATAAAGGATGACTAAGTGTCACTCGGGGTTATAAACCCGCTTGGACATTTTGATAAGGCCAACGAATGGACTTAATACACCTAGGGTATTAAGCCTCATAAGGTTGCGTGATGCATGCCCCCCTAAGAAAGGTTTTGGTTTAGCTCTATCCTAGGTCAGCTAAGAGTAGGTTTTCTAGACTGGTCTCTCCCAAGTGGACGACTTGAGAGTGGAAAGTCGTGACTGTCGATTGCACCGCTGATCGACTTACCCACGAACTTTCCCCTAAAAAGTATTTTTGAAAAAGTGCACGGCCGCAAACCACGTAACCGCTAGGTGTGTGCTTATTGTGAATTTTCCAAAAGTGGAGGAAGTGAAAACGGAATCAATTTATAAAATATAGTAATAACATTTTACAAGAAATGGCCATTTTCAAATAAGGCAACAAAAAAATATTCACAAAATACAAAAGCCATTTTTATTAACCTAAGTTTGTTAGGGCTTAAACCCTAAAGTCCCCAGCAGAGTCGCCAAGCTGTTATACCCCTATTTGAACACTGGTCAAATTAGAGTATAACATATTGGTAATCCTGAGGTTTAATTAATTTTAAGAGAGTCGCCACCTAATTAATTCTAAGATGAATTAGGACACCTTTTATCAAAGCTTAAGTCAAACTCTGTTTTATGGTCTTAACCTAAAGATTCTAAATAAGGGTTTTATATATTTTAAAAGGAAGGTTTTTTTTTTAAAAGTACCTTTTAGAATCCGTTAATAACGGTTAATCGGTAAAACTTAGGTTAATTAAATTTAAGACTTGATTTATTATTAAAAGGGGGTTTAGCATTTCGTAAGGACTTGAAGCAAGCAACTCATACAAATTTATAACAGTAGCTAATCGTGATTAAAAAAAACATAGATTTACCAAACCGTTTTAAATGTTTCATTAAGGAAAACCGATTGAATTTCACGAGGAAATTAAGACAGATTCGTTAGCTAATTCATGCTTCTAAGCTTGTCCCTTGAAATTGACGAAGATAAACTGTTAAGGCTATAGAAAAATACATATTCACACTTAAAGCTTGGAACAAATTATAAAAGACTTATTGTTCAAGAATATTAAAGACTCTGGCCAAGATACTATTGTAAACATTTTGAGTAAAACAAATTTCTTATAAAATAGATCAGCAGTTTAAGAAAACCATTAAACTAACAATACGTGGGCAACATTAATGCAAATGGTTGTGCATATCCTTAAGCGCTTGTGCGATCCAAAATTAGTTTAAAATTGAAACGGCGACTCCCAAATATTATAGACTCTCAATAAAGATAAAAAAATAGACATAAAATAAAGGATCCGACAACCAATGGATTAAATACTCAAAGTATAGCACAATTGTTCATATGAGTTTATCATCTGGCTGCAATTTAAATGCAGCAATGAGGAGATAATGCGATGTCGATAGAATACGGGTGGATGTGGTTATTACGGCGTAGAGTCTCGCATTGAGACTCTTCTTGGCTCCGATTGCACAATATGTAAAGAAAGTAAAATAAAAAATAAAATTTTGTATTGATACAACGTTCCATAAAGAAAGATGCACATATTATTGCAAATAACTACTCAATTTTCAATTCCAATACACAAGCTTACAAACAGTCGCATGAATATATTTAGACTTAACAGTATGAAATCTTTACAGGGATTAAAATTGTTAAAAGGTTGTCGACAATGGGAATAGCAGTAAATCTGGTGACATATTTAGGTGGAACTATGCATTTGCCTAGTTCAACTTCAACCAATATTGTAACAGATTTTATGGGCACATCATTCTTTCTCATTTGCCTAGTTCAACTTCAACCAATATTGTAACAGATTTTATGGGCAAATCATTCTTTCTCATTTTAACTGAACAAAACCACTTCTAAAGTATCCTGGTGAGCAAGACTTAACCAGGCCTAAGGCCACGACATCTAAGAGGCCAGATAAAAAGTAACTAAATCATGATTTCTATAATAACATTCAAATCGATATTAGCGTAACCGAGCAGTACTTCAACACATACATATTCTCGGCTTCGAAGCTCCAAATTATAAACAATGTATTTTCTTTGACATGAACAAAGCTTCTTAACTCTAAATATAGACAGTTAGTTGAGTATTATACTTTGAAAAAAAATTTAGGTTACAATATTTTGTACAGTGAGTGACAATCTGAAGCTTGAAGGATCAAGATTTCTAC
>MDKI01132719.1:0-39469 GCA_005239505.1 Nicotiana paniculata
TCATATTTCATTTGATGGTCAAAGGCGAATTGGAAGTTAAGCAGTGGGAATTTTAAAGATTCCCGGGGGGAAAATAGAGGTGTCTCCTACGCTAACCATAATATGTGGAAGTATCGATGTAATTTCATAGAGTCATTCAGTCTGAATGCTACAGGAATAACATAAGCCAGATGAAGAAACGGGAAGACCCAGGATGTAGAAGATCATAACATGAGTGATTCGGCAGATTTGAATTCATATATATATATATATATATATATCCACCCATGTGGTACTTCATTCTACAATATATATAAGATCCATCTGTACAGATATCATCATCTACATCAAGAAAGTTGTATGCTTTGGAAGAAGCTTGTACAGTTTGGTAAAGGGTTTTGATTGATCAAAAGAAGAATCTACTTCAACAGATATGCCCTTACGCACGGCCATACATAACATAGAAATCACAATTTGATTAGGCGTGGAGTTTAAGATATAAATGAAAATTTTAAAACTTTTGGTCCATAACAAATCATAACAATTTATTGACTAGAAATCACTTCATTAAGGGTAAAACGAGAAATTTCAAGTTGAATTGTTACTAAATGTAGAAGA
Organism: Nicotiana paniculata; assembly: GCA_005239505.1. Taxonomy (NCBI): domain Eukaryota; kingdom Viridiplantae; phylum Streptophyta; class Magnoliopsida; order Solanales; family Solanaceae; genus Nicotiana; species Nicotiana paniculata. The sequence goes on from MDKI01132719.1 coordinate 598, forward strand.
TGTCGTTCTTTTTGGTGCTAACTAAAAAAAAGAGTATCACGTAGGGATGAAAGAAGTAATAAGGTATGGAGTAGGTTAAATTCATTATATTTTAAGTTAATAACATAGAGACTGTTATATAGTGAATATTAATATATAGATTGCAATGAAAATTATGTTAAGGACATTCAGTTCGCACTACTCTTGACCAAATAGTGCTAGAATCTAATACACGTTTTTTTATCACATTCATTCTGATATACAATAACATATTATTTTCTAAATAAGTTATGCAAGCATTAGTAATAAAAAATATTGTATTGAATACCTAACACTACCTTAGTAGAAAAAAGATTCGTTTCGTATTGTATTAGTTATGCGAAGATTAAATTAGTAGTATTACATTTCATGTTATGAATTAAACTTATACTATCAGTATAACATTTCATGTCATGAATGAAACTTGTACTTAGTTATTTATCATTTTATGCTAGATATTTCTCTCATGTATTGAAAAAAGGAAGTTTCAAGTATCTTTTGTGATAATAATGTGCCACTAGACTTAAAGATAAGTTCAATATAGTGGTTATTAGGCCAACTATATCATATGGGGCGAACTGTTGGCTAATCAAGAGCTCTCATGTCCAAAAGTTAAAAGTAGTGAAAATGAGGATGTTGAGATGGATGTGTGGGTATATTAAAAGAAATATCATTAGGAATGAAGATATTCAGGACAAGGTCGGAGTGGCTCCCATAGGTGGCTTTCACGATTTGGATTGGGCTAAGTAAATTTTTACGCGGACTTGATTATATACTAGGATTCCATCTTTGATTTTTGGCATCTGAGTGATGATTATAAAAGAGAAATTGGGTGTTTTTGTCTAAACTTGAGTATTTGAGATTTGAACATTGATTTGGAGTCAAATTTGAGTGAATTAGTATGTTTGGACCCATATTTGGGGTTGTCCGAATTTATGAGTTTTTTCGGGTTCCCAAGGTGCGGGCGTGAGTTTACTTTTTGGTTGAGTTTGAGTATTTGATTAAAGATTCGACCTTTATCTTTTTGGTTTGATTTCTATGGCATTATTTGATATTTTTGAGTTTCTTTTGGCTAGTTTCGAGTTGTTCGGAGGTGGATTCGTGCGAGATGGCGCTTCTAGAGTATTGTTTTGGCTTTCTTGAGGTAAGTATCTTACTTAATTGAGTCACTAGTTGCTTGTGTTATAAGTGACATTTGTGGGCTATGGGTGGCACATATGTGTGGGGTTGAGCCTATGTGCGTGCATCGTGGTATTATCCATGCTCGAGGTAGTGCTTAGGCTATGAGATGCCTTGTATTGATTGTTAAGCTTCATGTTGTGATGGTTCTTATATTTTTACCCCCTGTTGTGAGCTAGTTGAGCCATGTTTTAGGTTAGATGTTAATCTCCTAATTGAACTTGATAATTGCTATATTAGTGATGTAATTGCTGATTTGAACTATGTTAGCACTCTTTGCATATGCATACACCATATCATGTCATTTATACTAGTCCAGGAATATAAAATTTGTTATTCATTAGATGTATAAATGTATTCTTGTATATTTTCTTTCTAAGTGATATGGTTTGGACTGGTAGCATGTGACAATGTCGTGCAGATTGTGATATTGAGCATATGACCACGCCGAGCGGATTGTGATATTGAGACTATGACCACGTTGGGTGGATTGTGATATTAATCTTATGACCATGTTGGCGGATTGTGATATTGAGCATGTGACCATGTCGATCAGATTGTGATACTGAGTGTGAGACCACGCCGGACAAATTGTGATATTTAGTCTGTGATTATGTCGGGCAGATCTGTGATATTAAGTAAGTAATCATGTCGAAAGATTATGATATTGAGCATGTGACTAAGCCAAGAGGATTACGATAGCATGTGAGTTATCTATTCTGCGTGTGGATATGGATCCATCCATCTAAGGTCACCCTCTCATATTTCTTCTTAATGGTATTGTAACGACCCGAACGATCCTTTTGAGCATTTGCACATCGCTCGGTAGTTTGGGGGGCATGAGTAGCTCCATATAATATATTAGGACTTGTTGAAAAATTTGAGTTCATTCCGAGTTGATTTTATATGTTTCGGCGCGAGTGTCGTGGTGTTTGGCAAGGAAAAGTGTCAACTTGGTAGTAGGTTGGATCAGCACAATAAAAGATATGATATGTTCTTTGGGTACTTATGATGTGATAATTTTCTACAGGTGCTTCGTGGAAATGCTCTTGGGTTTTGGCAGCCTCCGTGGCTTGGTTGAGATAGAGAGATTCAATTCTGATGGCTTGATTACGTGCAAATGAGTTTCGAAGAGTTTTCAATGGTTACTACCATGGTTCGAGGTGTATATTTCCTGCTGGTGTGTGGAACATGTTGCGAATAGGTATTTTCTCCTGGATAAGATCAAATGGTAGGTTTCTAACTGGTTGAGTTCGTCATTTACTGTAACTCGGAGTGGATTATGAGATTTTCATACTTTTCATATGATGGCATGGTATATGCGGTGTGTTGTGTGGGATTGAGATTTTCATGAGCAAGGTCATGGTGTATTCTTAGGCAGCATGAACGGTTTCAGATGACTAGGTGAATGATATTAGTATTTGGTATGGCTTGATGAATGTAATACATTTCAGAAGGGGTAATATCTTTTGATTTATGGATACTTCATTGGTATTGCGGCACTCTCCTGGTTGATTGGCTGCTGATAATCAAATTTTGCTATGTGGCATGGAAGAATTATAGAAGTATTCCTCATGGGATAATCGTGTATGAGAGATGTGTTAGACATTCAGGCGTTGGGGATGGGATCAGATATGGTGATTTGTGTGTTCTGTGGATTTGGAGGCAGAGAGTTCTCAGGAGCAGATTTTATCATGGTTTTGGACTATGAAGTCGTGGACGAAGCTAGCCAGATGATAATATGTGTTATGATTCAATCATTGTGGAACATCGGGGGCTTATTTATCTGTTTGTGGGTGACTAGGGCTGATTTGTGGGTCCATTGGTATGCCTAATTAGGATGTGTATTCTACACCGAGTCGAATCTATTGGCTCCATACTGATATTGCTGAGGAATGTGCCATTTGGTTGTTGTTGAGCTTATTCGTGTTCTGAAATGATCTATGAGTTACTCTTCTATGCTACGAGGAGTTGTGAATTATGGGTTATAAGCACACATGGTGCGGTTCTATTGGGGCCTTATAACGGAATTTGAGCGAGATGAGTATTTAAGTATTGCATGATTGATGGTGTATTGGTTATGTTATATCGGGGTTTGTATGGCACTGTGTCATTTGCCTCTCCGTGGTTATGGTAATGCACTTTGAGTACTTGATGTCGAATTGCGCGTGGTTATTGATTTTGAGCATGGTGGCTTGAGGTATATTCCATGGATCAGTGTTTGGATAGGGCACGCATTTCAGCTATATTATGTTGAGGTATGAACCTTTGTGTTAGAGTCGTGTGATGGTCCTACGGGATGTGATGGATTTTCAGTATTTCGTTGTGTTAGTACTTGTTAAGCTTGCGGGACAGTTCTCTCGTTTGAGTCATTTTTCATGATTTGAGTACATTTGGATTGTTTCTTATTGGTGCACGGGTTGTGGCTTTAGATTTTGTTCATATTAGTTGTTGTTGTTTTCATGCTTGATGGTTGTCAGATTTGAAAATGTACTCGCATTTCGGTTGTGGCTACCTCTTGTTAACGGTAGTCTTAGATTTATCAAACTTTGTTTATGTACTTTTCAAACAGAAGATGTATTTACTTCATATTAGTTTTTTTTGTAAATTCTATTCTTAGAAGCTTATGATTTGTACTACCGGTCCTTGGGAAATGTAATAGATCCGGATAATTTATTCTGTTTAATTAACTTGTTAACATTATTGAAATTGGATAGTTATTAGTTGGCGTACCTAGCGGGTTGGGTTAGGTGCCATCACGACTAGAAGATTTTGGGTCGTGACAGATTGGTATCAGAGCTCTAGGTTCATAGGTTCTATATGTCATGAACAAGTGTCTAGTAGAGTCTTGCGGATCGGTATGATGACGTCCATACCTATCTTCGAGAGGCTACAGGACATTTAGGATATACTTCCCATCCTTCTTACCTTATCTTGTGGCATTGATTCAGCTTGAAGCATAACTCTTTGAATTCCTTCCATGCATTTGTATGCGCATGTGAGCGCTCGGTATCAGTTGTGCATCGATGACTTGTGATTCCATGGTTGAGGTGCGAAATATGATATTGGCGTGCTAATGATGGGCCAGTCTAGAGGACTTGAGGCCGGGTTTTGACAGTAGCTTGAGCACAAAGGTGTTGATTTTGTGAGCACGTGCTTTTGGATTTATATGCCTGGTAGTGTCCCTACTAGTAGAGTTTGTGGTTGGATGGCTACGTAATGAGTATGATGTGACTGCGGGATGTGTTCATAAGGTTTGAACGTGACGAGAAGGGTTTGCTTAAGCTGTGGAATGGACTATTGAGTGCCTGATTTCTGTCTTTATTCGACATATAGTCTCGAGTTATGGGCGCGTTGAAAGATCTTTCATGTTGTTTGGTTGCAGAGTGAAGTAAGTTTTCAATTTCGTGATATGGTTTCAGACTCAGAAAAATTAAGTGATTGCTTAATAGTTATGACTGTGGAAAGGAATAGAGAGATGTTAGTTTGAGACAAAGCAGGTTGGTTATCTCCTGCGGGGTGTCCTGAGGTTTGTGTGATCCCTATGTTGTTTTGTAGCGAGTTCTCTTTTACCAGTGAATTATATGTGTTGCAATTTGGGTTTGGATCCCTTATGAGAGTTGTCTTGACTGTTACAAGGGTGAATGCATTATTTGCAGATGATATGAGATATTATATGGTTTGTGTTACATAAGCTTATGAAGGATTTAGTTGAATTTCAGTGCGGAATTTTGGGCAGCAACACAGTATGGGCATTATAAGTTATCAAATGCTTTATTCCTTGTCTTTAATCCAAGTAGGGGAGTCGGCTATCGATGGGTTGATTATGCGGTTATGTGTTGTATTGGTTTCAGTTTGAGGTATACTTGTAAATCAGTTATGACTTACATAGGTTGAGATTGAGGATAACTCGAGTGAAGGAATTTATGGAGTAGAAATTTTCTCGGTTACGTAGAGATGTGAATTACTTCTTAGGGTGTTGGGGTACAAATGGGGCATAGGTCATTCGGTCCGTTTGGCCGGTATAATTGAGATTTGAGCAGGGTGGAAGACTCTCAAGAATGGTTCTAATGGATGCAAGATTTAAATATAGCAATTGGGAACTTTCAGGATTTGTATATGGCTAGAAACTGAGATTTTCAGTGCATGGTGTCGAGACTTGTGGCGTTTCTTTATCCTTATGGATTCAATATTTTAGTATCAGGAAGGTAAAAGAACACCTTGAAATTCGCAGCAGGTCTCTTCGGAGTGAGTATCTCGGTTGTGGTATTTTGGGTCGTGACAGGTGTACAGGCGGATTGTGAGAAACTTACGACGTTCTTCTTGATGTGGGTTCTGGGAAAGCTGATCATTCATTTGGTTCGGTTACAGATTTTATGATGTGGAACTTAGAGACGTGATGTGATTTCTATTTGGATGGGGTTGCACGCCACAACTGTGATGACCTGATAGATCATTTTGAGTACTATACTTTATTTCAGTGTTTTGAGACCTCAATTAGATTCATTTGATATTTCTTGATTTGCGTGCACAGTCCGTGTCTTTTTCCAGAAAGATTTTGCATAAATATTTGAAGAAAATATGATTTTTGGCTTTAAAAACAACTTGAGTTGCCTCTAGTCAACAGTTTGTGTTGCGCGAGCTATGACAGAGGAGCCCCCAGCAGATCCAACTGGAAGGCAGGCACCGGAGGTTCCTATTGCTGCAGCAGCCCTCCAGGAGACTCTAGCCCAGTTCATGAGCATGTTCAGCACCTTAGCTCAGGCTAGTTGATTCCACTAGCTCTCACCACATCTCACGCCGAGGGAGGGGCACAAACTCCCGTGGCATGTACTCCTTATTACAGGGTCCAGGTTGATCAGGCCCCAACATTCATTCCTATGCAGCCAGTAGCTCCGGTTCAGCATGAGACCAGGGCAGCCTCTTCTGAGGGCGGAGCAGCTCAGACTTGAGAGGTAAAAGAAGTATCACCCACCTACTTTCAGCAGATTAGCTTCAGATATTGCTCAGGGTTTTCTAGAAGAGTGTCATCGTATTCTCCGTACTATGGGCATAGCGGAGTCGAGTGGGGTTTCTTTCACCACTTTCTAGCTTATAGGTGCAGCCTATCAGTGGTGGCGTGCTTATGAGCTGAGTAGTCTGGACGAGGCAACCTCACTCACATGGACTCAGTTCTCGGATATGTTTTTGAGATAGTATGTCCCTCAGAGCCTCAAGGATGCATGGCGTGCGGAGTTTGAGAAGTTGCACCAGGGTTTTATGACTGTGTCAAAGTATGTAGTATGTTTCGGTGAGTTGGCCCGACATGCACCGGCCTTGGTTTCAACAGTTCAGGAGAAGGTTCGTCGCTTCAGTGAGGGACTCCACCCCAGTATCAGGATCAGTATGGCCAGGGAGTTTGAGATGGATATCTTTTATCAGCAGGTCGTGAGAATTACCAGGAGAGTGGAGGGCATGCTTTCTTGGGATAGAGAGGAGTGAGAGGCCAAGAGGTCTAGAGAGACTGGTTTGTTATTTTGGAGCTTGTTCCCCAGCAGCTCGCCATGGAAAGGGTTATGTGAGTCGCCCTGTTCATTCAGCTCTTCCAGCCACCAGTAGTGTTCCAGCTCCTTTCAGACCTAGAAGCCCTATTATGCACCCCTAATATCCAGCGTGCCTCCTTCTCGGGGTGCTATTAGCGGCCAGTCCAGCACACCTGGACCGAGCCAGTCACAGTAGTCGCATCCTCCGAGGGGTTGTTTTAAGTGTTATGATACTCGCCGCATTGTGAGGGATTGCCCCAGACTTAGGAGGGGTGCACCTCCACTGGTTTCTCAACCACCACGTGCTCCACCGGGTCCTCGGACATTCTTCCAGCACCAGCTACCGCCCCACCTGCTCAGCCAAGTTGAGGTGGAGGTCAGGGAGGTCGAGGCCGCCCTAGAGAGGGAGGCCAGGCTAGGTATTATGCTCTTTCGACTCGTTCAGAGACAGTTGCTTCCGACTCGGTCATCACATGTATTGTTCCAGTCTGTCATAGAGATGTGTCGGTATTATTTGACCCAGGCTTTGTGTATTCATATGCGTGCTCTTATTTTGCTGTGTATCTCGGGATTGTTTGAGTTCCCCTGTTTATGTGTCTAATCCTGTGGGAGATTCTCTTGTTGTGGACCGCGTATATCGGTCGTGTTTGATTACTCTTAGTGGTTTTGAGACGATAGTCGATTTATTATTGCTCAACATGGTAGATTTTGATGTTATCTTGGGCATGGATTGGTTGTCTCCCCATTATGGTATTCTTTATTTTCACACTAAGACTGTGACGCTGGATATGCCAGGCTTGCCGCGATTAGAGTGGAGGGGTACCTTAGAGTATACTCCCCGCACTCTTAAGGCTCAGCGAATGGTTGAGAACGGGTGTGATGCGTATTTTTCCTATGTGAGAGATGTCGGTATTGATACCCCTACAGTTGAGTTAGTTCCAGTAGTGAGGGACTTCCCAGGTGTCTTTCCATATGATCTTCCGGGCATGCCGCCCGACAGAGATATTTATTTTGGCATTGATTTGTTGTCGGGCACTCAGCCCATCTCTGTTCCTCCATACCGTATGGATCCTCCTGAGTTGAAGGAGTTGAAGGAGAAATTGTAGGAGTTTCTTGATAAGGGCTTCATTCGGCCTAGTGTGCCCTTGGGGTGCTCCGGTCTTGCTTATGAAGCAAAAGGATGGTTCTATGCGTATGTGTATTGATAATCGCAATTGAACAAGGTTATAGTCAAGAACAGGTATCCATTTCCTCGCATTGATGACTTATTTGATCAGTTAGAGGGTTCCAAGGTGTTTTCCAAGATTGACTTGTGCTCAGGCTATCATCAGTTGAAGATTCGGGAGCCAGATATCTGAAGACTGCTTTCAGGACCCGATATGGCCACTATGAGTTTCTTGTCATGTCTTTCGGGCTGACCAATGCCCCAGCAGCCTTTATGCATTTGATGCACAGTGTGTTCCGACCTTATATTGACTCCTTCGTCATTGTGTTTATTGACAACATTCTAGTGTATTCCTGGACTCGAGAAGATCTTCAAACTTTGAGGGAGAAGAGGTTGTATGCAAAATTTTCTAAGTGTGAATTTTGGCTAGATTCAGTGGCATTCTTGGGCCACGTAGTATCGAGTGAAGGGATCGAAGTGGATCCGAAGAAGGTGGAGGCAGTGCAGATTTAGCCTAGGACGTCATCAGCTGCGGACATCCATAGTTTTCTTGGTTTGGCGGGGTATTACCATCGTTTCGTAGTGATTCTCATCTATTGCAACACATATGACCACGCTAATCCAGAAGGGTGCCCCATTCATGTGGACAAAGGAGTGTGAGGAGAGCTTTCAGAAGCTCAAGACAACTTTGACTACAACCCCATTATTGGTATTGCCTACAAGTTTAGGGTCTTACATCGTATATTGTGATGCTTCGTGGATTGGTCTTGGAGCGGTGTTGATGCAGGACGATAGGGTGATTTCCTACGCGTACAGACAGTTGAAGGTGCATGAGAGCAATTATCATGTCCACGATCTTGAGTTAGAAGCTATTGTTCACGCCCTGAAGATCTGGCGGCACTATTTGTACGGTGTTCCTTGTGAGAATTACATCGATCAACGGAGTTTGCAGCACCTGTTCAAGCAATAGGATCCTAACTTGCGTCACCGTAGGTGGTTGGATCTACTTAAAGATTATGACATCACTATTTTGTACCACCCGGGGAAGGACAATGTGTTGGACGATGCTTTGAGTCGTCGGGCGAAGAGTTTGGGAGTTTAGCATATCTTCCAGCAACAGAGAGACCCCTAGCATTGGATGTTCAGTACTTAGCCTACTAGTTTTTCAGATTGGATATTTCGGAGCCGAGACGGGTACTGGCTTGTGTGGTCTCTGGGTCTTACCTTTATGATCGTATCAGGGAGCATCAATATGATGACCCCCATCTGCTCGTACTTCAGGACAGGGTTCGACGAGGTGGTGCTAGGGATGTGACTATTGGTGATGATGGCGTGTTAAGGATGCAGGGTCGGATATGTGTGCCCAATGTGGATGGGCTTCAAAAGTTGATTCTTGAGGAGGCCCACAGCTCACGGTATTTCATCCATCCAAGTGCCGCAAAGATGTACCAGGATTTGAGACAACACTATTGGTGGAGGAGGATGAATACGGATATAGTTGGGTTTGTGGCTCGCTGTCTCAACTGTTAGCAGGTTAAGTACGAGCATCAGAGACCGGGTGGCTTGCTTCAGAAGTTAGATATCCCAGAGTGGAAGTAGGAGCGGATCACCATGGATTTCGTAGTTGGGCTTCCACGGACTTCGAGGAAGTTTGACGCCATTTGGGTGATTTTGGATCGGCTGACCAAGTCAGCTCATTTCATTACAGTGTTGACTTCATACTCTTCCGAGCAGCTGACTCAAATCTACATCTGTGAGATCATCAGGATTCTTGTCGTACCGATATCTATTATCTCTGACCGGGGTACACAGTTTATATCACAGTTATGGAGAGTCGTACACCAGGAGTTGGGTATTAGAGTGGAGATGAGCATAGCATTTCACTCTTAGATGGACGGGCGGTCCGAGCGCACTATTCATATACTAGAGGATATGCTCCGTGCGTGCGTGATGGGTTTTGGAGGTTCATGGTACCAGTTCTTGCCACTTGTGGAGTTTGCCTACAAAAATAGTTATCACTCGAGCATCTAGAAGGCAGCATATGAGGCTCTGTATGGTTGGGGGTGTCGGGCCCCAGTGGGTTGACTCGAGCCGGGTGAGGCCCGATTATTGGGTACAGACTTGGTCCAGGATGCCCTGGATAAGGTGAAGGTGATTCAGGATAGACTTCGCATAACCCAGTCCAGACAGAAGATTTATGCGGATCGGAAGGTTCGTGATGTAGCATTCATGGTTGGAGAGCGGGTCTTGCTTCGGGTATCGCCTATGAAGGGCATTATGAGGTTCGGGAAGAAGGGTAAGTTGAGCTTAAGGTACATTGGTCCTTTTGAGGTGTTGCGGCGTGTTGGGGAGGTTACTTATGAGATTGCCTTACCTCCCAGTCTAGTAAGGTTTTATCCGGTATTCCACGTTTCTATGCTCCGGAAGTATCATGGGGATCCGACTCATGTATTGGATTTCATCCCAATCCAGTTGGACAAGGATCTATCTTATGTTGAGGAGCTAGTGACTATTTTGGATAGGCAGGTCATAAAGCTGAGGTCATAGAATATTTCTTCAGTAAAGGTTTAGTGGAGGAAACATGGGAGACCGAGAAGGATATGCGCAGGCGTTATACTCATTTTTTCACAGCTTCAGGTGTGTCTCTATACTCGTTCGAGGACGAACGATTGATGTACGGGGCGGAGGATGTGACGACCCGTCCAGTCGTCTTGAGAGTTATGACCCCGATCCCCTATTAACTATTTCCCCCATATCTATTTCTGCTATTGTGTCTTACCGGGAGGGTTCGTTTTGGTTTTTGGAGTGAATTGAGACACTTAGTCTCTTAGTTGGAAGCTTAAGTTGAAACAGTTGACTGGATGTCGACATGTGTGTAAACGACCTCGTATTTGAATTTAATGGTTCCGTTAGCTCCATTAGGTGGTTTTGTGCTTGGAAGCGCGTCCGGAATGTGATTTGGAGGTCCGTAGTAATATTAGGGTTAAATTGGTGAAAGTTGGAATTTTATCGATTTTGGACAATAGTGCAAATTTTGATATCGGGTTTGGAATGGATTTCCGGAAGTTGGAGTAGGTTCGTAGTGTAATTTATGACTTGTGTGTAAAATTTGAGGTCATTCAGACGTGCTTTGATATGTTTCGACGTTCTTTGTAGTTTAGAAATTTCAAAGTTCATTGGGCTTGAATCCGTGTGTAATTCGTGTTTTTGATGTTGTTTGAGGCATTTTAAGAATTCGATTAAGTTTGTATGATGTTTTGAGACTTGTTGGTAGGTTTTGTTAAGTTCCCGAGGGCCTCGGGTGAGTTTCGGGTGGTTAACGGACCATTTTTGGCCTTGATGAGATAGTTGTTATCTGCTATTGTATGCTTCTGGTTTCCTCTTACGTGTTGGGGAGAGGAGCCTCGCGTTCGTGAAGAGGGTTTGTGATCTGAGGAAGATTTTTTCTTTGCCTTCGCGAAGAAGAGAATGCGAACGCGAAGGTGTGATATGTGTGTGCATTGCGAACGCGGGAGTAGGGTTGCGTTCGCGAAGAGGAGTGAGGTAGCTGGGGAACCCCAGTCTTTTGTTCTACGCGTTTGCGAGGCATTGGGCGCATTCGCAAAGGTCAGCATTGGTAAAGCATCGCATTCACTGGGAGAGGGAAGCATTCACGTTGAGTTAAACTGAGAGGCACTCAAGCTGATCTATGCGAACGCAAGAGGACGGTCGCGTTCGCGATAAAGAAAATGTGGGCATATAGTATTACTTTCAAAATCGAGGGTTTGAGCCCATTTTTCATATTTTGAGCTAGAGACCACAGATTTGGGCGATTCTTGAAGGGATTTTTGTGGAGTTGATTGGGTTAAGTAATTCTCACTTGTTTTTAGTTAATTCCCAAGATTTTTTCTCTAATTTCATCATTAAATTAGTGATTTGGAGTGAAAATTTTGGGGAAAATCCTTAAGCCGAATTTTGAGATTTTGATTAGGTTTTGGTATCGAATGTGAGAAAATTTGGTATGGTTAGACTCGTGAGTGAATGGGTTTAAATAATATGTGACTTTTACCCGATTCCGAGACGTTGGTCCGGGGAGGTTTATTACGCGATTTTCCAATTTCTTGTGATAACTTTGATTATGTTCACCAGATTATTTTCTTGTAGTTATTTTTGTATTATGTAATTGGTTTTGGATAGATTTGGGCCATTCGGAGTTGGATATTCGTGGAAAGAGCATTATTTTGGATTGATTTGAGCTTGGTTCGAGGTAAGTGGCTTGCCTAACCTTGTGAGCGGGGAACTTCCCTTAGGACTGGTACTGTTTGATAAGTGAGCATCGGGTACGTGAGGTGACGAGTACATACACGGACTAATTATTGTAGAACTCAATATTCTACTAATTAATTCCTTGTTTTCCTTCTTATTTGAATCTTGTCAGCATGTGTAGTATCCTGTTAGACTATAATAGCATGCCTACTTGCCTTAACTATTTATCTGAACTACATGCAGCATGTTTAGTGAATTTACTTGTTCCTCCTTGACTTGTACTTAGGCTGAATTGTAGGACTCCGTGTTGTAATTATTAAATTCTATTATTTTGGCTGCATATTTACTTTGGGACTATGGAACGGTATTTCGGGAGATCCCCCTGTCTTGCATATTTACTTTGAGACTACGGAACGGTATTTCGGGAGATCCCCTTGTCTTGCATATTTACTTTGAGACTACGGAATAGTATTACAATATATCCCCCTGCACATTTTACGTTTGGGACTACAAGACGGTATATAGGGAGATCCCCTGTTGTATTTTTGTGTACTGAGTTGTGGTTTCTATGTTTCTTCCTTGTTAAATTGTCAGACTTTATTTTACCACGATATTTCATTTTACCTTACCTTATTATACATATACATACATATATACATATACATATACATACATATATACATATACATATATATATATATATATATATTCTGGTAGGGCCCTGACCTGACCTTGTTAGTACTCGACCGAGGTTAAGCTTGGCACGTACTGGGTACCATTGTGGTGTACTCACGCCCTTTCCTGCATATATTTTTTCGTGTGCAGATCCAGGTACATCTTACCAGCCTCATCGCTAGTGCAGTCGCTGTTGCTTATTGGAAACTTCAAGGTACATTTGCCCGCGCCCACAGATCCTCGTAGTCCTCCTTTATCCCCTTATGTTCATTTTTCCTTCTTTCTGTAGAAATGATGTATAGAACAGTTAAGACTTCTTAGTAGCTTGTAACTTGTAGTGTTCCGGGTTTTGGGAATTTATTTTGTACATTTCAGAAGTGATAATTGTATATGCCAAGTGGCATTCAGTTGCTTATTATAGAATTGTTACTGTTAGTAGTTAATGTTCATGCTTTTGTTTCATTTTCCGCAAAGCGTTAGGCTTACCTAGTCATAGAGACTAGGTGTCGTCACGATTACTCACGGAGGGAAAAATTGGATCGTGACAACCACATCCGAGATTTATGCATATTTAATATTTGCGTTATGTCATATTTTGCTTTTGCTTTTATATTATTGATCACTTAGTGGCTTAATAATTGAAATTTGTTGTTGATTTGAGAGATCGCTAGCTTAGCAAGTGTATTAGGCGCCATCACGATCTTTGGTGAGCTTAGCTCGTTTGTTGTCACTAAATGAGCACTGCCTTTCATACTCTTCATTCTGTTTCTGCATCATTTTTTGTCTATTGTATCTCCAGTATTCCTTCATACAAAGAAATCGCAACACATATAAATGGTTCTCTATCCTTTTTTTATATTGGTCTATAGTTCAACCAACTAGACATGCCTAAAGTAAGGTATTAAAAAACTAGAACTGTAAAGATATTTGGCCGATCGGCCAAAATTAATTATAGTTGCTAGTTAAACATACAAACACTATACATTGATTATGTATAAAAAATTATTTATATTATATACTAATATAAGAAATATGTATATCTGTTGCCTATTATTTTGGAGGGCGACTACATTTGCAGAATTCCCAAGAAACCCTCAATACGTGGGGTGATAGATTAGGGTTGCAGAGTCTATCTACAATCTATCTTATGACTTTAGATTCAATATAGATTGCATCCCTACAACATCCAGCCTTAATGTCCATTAGTGGGAGAATTTATAAGGCCAAATAGCTAGTTCTATGGCGTCTTCTTTCTTTTTTATATTCAAAATCAAATTTTACCGCAAACTTTAAACAATTTATTAAAGATAATATGTTTCATCCAACTTTCCATCTTTACACAAAGAATTAATCAAGTTTAAGTCAATGATCAATCTTGATTCTACTTGTCCTATGTAGCTACATCATGGGTTAAAAACTTCATTTCTCAGTCAATAGTTAAGATAAAATATTTCATCTGTATTTTATACAAATGCCAATATAGATTGGGTGAAAATTTCCACTCAAGCGCACAGAAATATTGACTTGAGGCCAAACTTTACTATCTTCACTATATTAGGTTGAAGTAAGAAATTAGTTTAAAAAAACAATATATAGAGAGAACTTTTATTTATGTTTATTTAATACATATATGATTACTCGTCAATTGACATTGACAATAACTGCATTTTCTTTTGCATTAATTTTCTTGGCAAACTATTTGACATGTACAAAGGCTTTGATTACTTCCTGCAGCAGCACATGTACAACTATGAGGCATCATACTTGCTGGCCACTGGAATAGAGCTAGATTGCCACAACTAATTTTATCACATGTTTGATTAGCCTTGAAACTTCCTGGGCAAAACTTGGGATCACCTAAAACAAAGAAAAGAGAAGATTACTTGTTAATTAATGCGATTAAAATGATGGAGATGAATAACTTTCAAAGACATACTAGCGGAAAAAAAGGTTTGCATATGCATTGAAGAAGACAGTCGTACCTAGTGAAGGATCAAACAAAGTGAAAAATATTGCCATAGAGAGGACGAAAAGCATAATGTAACTCTTCATTTTTGTTCACTCTTAAACTTTTGTATATGTGAAAGTATGAATTGTTAATGTCATTTAGGCCTCTTATATAGGGATTTAAGGAATATATGGTATTATGGTCTTACTTCAAATAAAACTAGTAATCTGGAAGATAGTGAACTACTTGCTAAAAAAGAAGATACCAAGTAACTATTTTTTTGTCTCATTAAATACCTACCAAGATATTGGTTTAGTACTAAATTATAGAATTTAAAGGTTTTAAGACATTATTCATGTTTTACCAATAAAAATATGGTATATTGATTCTCCATCTAAAGTCTGCAAAAAAAATAGAGGTTAAGATTCCCTCTTATCATTTTTTTTTACTTGAGCTTGCTCTACTCTATATAATACAATGTTCTGCATCAGCAACTTCGTCAAACAGGCTAAAAGACGCAACAATATCAAACTAGCTAATAAAGGTAGTTATTCGTCATCTGTGGGGATCAAACCCACAGACCACGTGGTTAAAAGCCACGCACTCTACTACTAAGCCAAGAACGCTATAATGCCCTCCATACACTATGGACATTTTAATCTCTATGCACAATTAACTCGAAATCAACTAGAGTATTACTCTTAAATGCCCTGCATAACATTACAGCTTAAAAGATACAAAGACTTTTTTTCTGAAACATTATTCATAAGCTAAGTGATTTTATAGATAAAAGTTAGTTTAATTATTATAAAACAAATGTAAGTTTGATAATCATTTGAGAAATTTATGTTCCACTCGACATCATGCCAGAATTCTTATTTCCCCTTGATAGCTTTCTTTCCATTTCTTAATCGATATAAAGCATGTTTGTAGGCTTATTTAACCTTAACAAGTGCAATACATGAAATTTGTAAAAAAGTGATTAGGAAATATTTGGTTGCTTTTTATGTAGGGATAACAATATATGAACATAGCAAATACCTTGCGTCCCAATTTTTGTGAATATGTTTGTGTCACGGCCCTAAAATCACCAACCGGCCATTATGGTGCCTAACTCACATGCTAGGCAAGCCACGTATAAAAAAAACGAAATATAAATATCGAATTAACAGAAATAGTACAAGCCTAAGGACAATTAACATAACCATCAGTGTCGATACATAACAAATTTCGCAAAACTGGTAAATAAAGAGTCATGAGCTCTAAGACAAAGTACTAGTATAAAATGACAAATAACAATATTGTCTGAATACAAGACAACTCAAAATGAGAAAAGATGCTAAGATTGCAGTTGAGATGCAGCTCTGCCTCGTCTCTCGAATGACAACTCAACAAGTAAACCTCAGCTACTGGTAGCTCGGTCCAACACCTGGATCACCACAATTAAGTGAAGAGTGTAGTGAAGGTGAGGTCAAACTAGAGGACGAAGCATAGGAAAAGCCCGGCCTAAGACATAAGCAGCAGCACACGTAGTGGAGACTCGAACTGATCATGAGGAGAAAATCCCAGCTCAGACCGCACCCATTGGACCAGCTCAGGTCCTAGAGGGATTCATAGCCACTTCAGTGCTTCAGGGTGCTCTAGTTTTCTTTGTGGGCCTTATGGAGAGTATGGCCCATACCGGTGCATTTTCGATGGCACCCGTCATCTCTAAGGCTGGGGGCGGAGCACTGACTCCCGCTACTCACACAACAGAGTAGATAGGTCCTTTATATCAGACTCTTGCAACCCAGCCAGTTGGGGTGGATCAGTTGGTTGTTGCGGCACGGGCCGGGAAAAGGCCTGCTATGTCTTCTAAGGCCTTGATGAGGTTGGACATGACTACTTGGATCGTGTCCACGAGGTGTTGCACAACATGGGTATTTTTGAGACAAACGGGTCGACTTTGTAGTGTTCCAGATGATCAAATTTTCCAAGAGATGGTGGAGAGATTATGTGTTGATTAGACAAGATGGTTCACCTTCTTCTTACCTGGGATCAGTTTTCACAACTATTTCTAGAAAAGTTCATTCCTTTCACTCTAAGAGAGGAGTACCGTAGGCAATTTGAGAACCTTCAGTAGGGTAGCATGATTGTTACCCAATATGAGACTCGATTTATGGACCTAGCTCGCCACGCGATTATTTTACTTCCTACTGAGAGAGAGAGAGAGGAGATTAATTTACGGACTAATTTCCATATCAGGCTGCAGATGGCCAAGAAGATCGGAGATGATATTTCTTTCTAGAGGGCAATAGAGATTGCTAGACAGATCGAGATGGTTTGAAGTCAGGAGAGGGGGCAGTATTTGATAAGAGGCCTCGTCATTTTGGTGGCTTCAGTGGTGCCTCGTCTGGAGGCAAGGTTACTTTCGGTAGAGATTAGATGTGGCATATTCTATTATTGTAGTCTGTGTCTATCACTCGTGTGTGATTACCATTGGGGGTCTTGAGACTAGTGTAGATATCCTACTTCTTGATATGGTGGACTTTGATGTTATTTTGTGCATGGATTAGTTGTCACCATATCATCCTATATTGGATGGTCACGCCAAGATAGTGACATTAGCGATGTCGGGGTTGCCTCGATTACAGTGGAGAGGGACTCCTGTCATTTTACCAATAGGGTTATTTCTTATGTGAAGGATCGGCGTATGGTTGAGAAGGAATGTCTAGCTTATTTGGCCTATATTCGTGATTCTAGTGCGGAGGTTCTTTCCATGGATTCGATACCTATTGTGCATGAAATTCCAAAGGTGTTTCCTACAAATTTACCAAGGATGCCCCCCCCCCCCCCGACAAAGATATTGACTTCTGCATTGATTTGGCTCCGGGCACTCAGCCCATTTCTTTTCCACCATACAATATGGCCCCACCTGAGTTGAAGGAACTAAAGGAGCAGTTGCAAGATTTGCTTGATAAGAGATTCATTAGACCTAGTGTCTCGCCTTGTGGAGTGCCCGTGTTGTTCGTGAAGAAGAAAGATGGTTCGATTAGGAGGTGTATAGATTATCGGAAGTTGAACAAAGTCACTATCAAGAACAAGTATCTATTGCCGAGGACTGATGACTTATTTGATCAGCTATAGGGTGCCATAGTGTTTTTGAAGACTGATTTGAGGTCTGTCTACCATTAGTTGAAGATTGGGCATCGGATGTCTCTAAGACAGCGATTTAGACTTGTTATGGGCATTATAAGTTCCTAGTGATGTCATTCGGGTTGACAAATGCCCCAACGATTTTATGGATTTGATGAACCTGGAATTTAAGCCCTATTTCAATTCGTTTGTGATCGTATCCATTGATGATATTCCTGCAGTCGAGAGGACCATGAGTAGAATCTTCGGATTGTACTTCAGACTTTAAGAGATAGTTAGTTATATGCCAAGTTTTTAAAGTGTGAGTTTTGGTTGGATTCAGTTACCTTTTTAGGGTGTATTGTATTGGCCGAGGGTATTAAAGTTCACCTTAAGAAGATTGAGGCAGTTCAAAACTAGCCTAGACCTACTTCAGCTACAGAGATTCGGAGTTTCCTGGGTTTGGCAGGTTATTATCGCTGGTTCGTGGAGGGGTTTTCATTCATAGCAGCCCCATTGACTAGATTTACCCACAAGGGTGCTCCATTCAGGTGGTTCGATGACTGTTAATTGAGCTTTCAGAAGCTTAAGACTGCTTTGACTACGACGCTAGTGTTGGTGTTGCCCACAGGTTCATGATCCTACACGATGTATTGTAATGCGTCACGTATTGGGCTCGGTGCAGTATTGGTGCAGGACGGAAGGGTGATTGCTTACGCATCACAGCAGTTGAAGGTTCATGAGAAGAATTACACTGTTCATGACCTAGAGTTGGCATCCATTGTTCATGCACTGAAGATTTGGAGGCATTACCTCTACGACGTGTCATGTAAAAAGATCTCAACTTGAGACGAAATAGGTGGTTAGAGTTGTTGAAAGACTATGATATCACCATTTTGTATCATCTATTGAAGGCCAATGTAATGGCCGATTCCTTGAGTAGGAAGGTCGTGAGTATGGGTAGCCTTGCGTATATTTTGGTTGGTGAGAGACGCTATCATCAGATGCTCAGGCTTTGGCCAATCAGTTCGTGAGGTTCATGTTCTAGCTTGCATAGTCTCTCGGTCATTTTTTCTTTGAGCCCATCACAGAGCGTCATTATGAAGACCCTCATTTTTTTTCCTTAGGACACGATGCGGCACGGTGGTTCCAAGAAGGTTACTATCGGAGATGATGGGGTGTTGCGAAAGTAGAGTTGGATTTGTGTGCCCAAATGTGAATAGGCTACGCGAATTGATTCTTGAGGAGGCCTGCAATTTGCGGTATTCCATTCATCGTGGTGCCATCAAGATGTATCAGGATTTGAGGAAGCATTATTGGTGGAGGATAATGAAGAAGGATATATTTGCATATATGCTCGGTGTCTGAATTATCAGCAAGTAAAGTACGAGCATCAGAGGCATGGCGTTTTGCTTCAGAATCTTGAGATTCCCGAGTGGAAGTGGGAGCATATTACTATGGATTTTTTCGTTGGGATCCCATGGACTTTGAAGAAATTCGACGATGTATAGGTGGAAAGGTTGACCAAGTTGGCACATTTCATTCTAGTAGTAGTTACCTATTCTTCAGAGCGGTTGGCTGAGATCTATATCCGTGAGATCTTTCGTCTTCATAGTGTACCGGTGTCCATCATTTCTGATCGAGTTACGCAATTCACATCATACTTCTAGAGGTACGTACGGCGTGAGTTAGGCACACGGGTTGAGTTGAGTACAAAATTTCACCCCCAGACCGACAGACAGTCTGAGCACACCATTCAGATATTGGAGGATATGATTTGCACCTGCATTATGGATTTCGGAGGTTCTTGGGATCCGTTTTTGCTGCTTGCGGAGTTTTCCTACAATAACAACTACCAATTGAGTATTCAGATGGCTCCCTATGAGGCATTATATGGGAGATGGTGTCGTTCTCCAGTTGGTTGGTTTGAGCCGGGAGAGGCCCGGTTGTCGGATACCGATTTGGTTCAGGATGCATTAGAAAAGGTCCAGATGATTCAGGATCTACTTCGCACGGCTCAGTCTAGGAAGAAGAGTTATGTTGATTGTAGAGTTCATGATGTTGCATACATGGTTAAATAGAGGATTTTTCCCCGGGTTTCACCAATGAAGGGTGTGATGAGGTTAGGGAAGAAGGGATAGTTGATCCCCTAGGTATAACGAATCCTTTGAGATTCTTGAGAGGGTTGTTGAGGTGGCCTACAAGCTTTCACTGTCACCTAGCTTATCAGCAGTTCACCTGGTGTTCCATGTATCCATGCTCCGAAAGTATCACAGCGATCCGTCCCATGTATTAGATTTCACCTCAGTCTAATTGATTTGACTTATGAGGAGGAGTCGGTGGCCATTCTAGCCCGGCAGGTCCAGAAATTGAGGTCTAAGAGTTATCCTTTAGTTAGAGTAAAGTAGAGACGTTAGCCGATCGAGGCAGCCACATGGGAGTCCCAGTACGATATGTGAAGTAGATACCCACACCTTTTCACCAGTCCAGGTACCTTTCTATCTCTATCCGAGGATGAACGTTTGTTTTAGAGGTGGAGAATGTGATGACTCGATAGGTCATTTTGAGTTTTAGCCTTTATTTCCGTGTTTTGAGACCTCTACTAGCTTTGTTAGCATTTTTTTATTTGCGTGCGTAGCTCCTATCTTAGTCCGAAAAGTTTTTATGTGGAGATTGAAGAAAATGTGAAATTTTGCCTAAAAATGATTTGAGTTGACTATGGTCAATGTTATATATAAATGGTCCCGGATCAGTATTTTGACGGTCCCTGTGGGTCTGTATCGTGATTTGAGACTTGGGCATATGCCGGGATTTGAATTCGGAAGTCCTTAACTTAATTTAACGCGATTTGTTGAAAACTAGTAATCTGAAGGTTTAGAGAATTCCTAAGTTTGACGATAAGTTGACTTTGCTACTACCGGGTTTGGATTTTGGTTCCCGAACTTAGTATAGTTTCATTTTCTATAATTAACTTGTCTGCAAAATTTGGTGCAAAACAGAGTTGATTTGACGTGATTCGGACGTCCAGTTGTAAATTTGAAAGTTCTTAAGTTTCATTAAAAATTTCATACATTTTGATGTCCGATTCATGGTTATATGTGTTATTTTTGTGTTTTGATCATGCGAACGAGTTTGTGTGATGTTATTACACTTGAGCGTATGTTTGGTTTTGATCTGGAGGAGCTCGGGTGAGTTTTGAACGTGTTTCGGAGTGTTTGGGAGAGTTTTGGTGTTGCTGGTGTGAACCGGTATTGCAGGCTTCGCAAATACGAGGTTGGAAGTTGCATTTGCGATGTATGGCCTAGTCTATTAGGGTGGTATCTGCGAACCTTTTGTTCGCAATTGCGAAGGCGTCCTGGAATCAGCAGTGATTGCATTTGCGATCATTTGATCACTTTTGTGAGGATCCAATGTTCACATTTGCGAACCTGTCGTCGCAATTGCGATGACAACAGGGATGTGAGGAGTTTTCTTTTATGATGAATTCTTCGCATTTGTGGGGTTCGTATTTGCGAACCCCATGTCGCATTTGCGACACCTACGACAGGACAAAAAGCTGAGGGATGGGATTTTTAGCCTCATTTTCATATTTTGGAACGCTAGACTCGGTAGGCGACGATTTGGAGAGGGGATTTTCATCAACAAACTTTGGATTCGATTGGTTTGGAGGCGAATTTTAGAGGAAAGGCCTCGGTTGAGCTTGAATTGATTGCGGAGCGAGGTAAGTGTCGTGGTTAACCTTGACTTGAGGGATTAGGACTTGTTAGTCTATTTGCTACGTGTTTTATATGTGGGAACAACGTATATGTGAGGTGACGAGTACTTATACATTGTTATTTGGTTAAAGCATGCGGGTGGAAATTGTTTCTTTGTATTTCATTGTTGCTACTTTGATATCTATGTTTAGGTTAGGTTATTACTTCTTTGATTATTCTTTTCGTAATTATTGCTTATTTCATAGCTGTTGAATATTTTTGGAAGTTGAAGTTGGGTATCACGGCACCATATTTTACGTTAAATTCATTCCCTGTGTTATTTATTACTCAAATTCATATTTTCATTATTACATGGTGAGGAAGAGAGTAAAAGCACGAAGGGTGATGCCGTGCAATTTCATTTACATTATCATGATTACATGGTGAGGAAGAGAGTAAAAGCACGAAGGGTGATGTCGTGTCATTTCATTCATATTATTACTACATGGTGATGATGAGAGTAAAAGCACAAAGGGTTATGTCGTGCCATTATATTCATATTATTGCATGGCGAGGATGAGAGTAAAAGCACGAAGGGTGATTCCATGCCATTTTCATATGATTGGTTTATCTTATTTCATTGGTTGATGATTTACTTGGCTATTTCGTGATATCATACCCGTCACGGTTGTTATATTTGCCCCATTTTGCATGTCCCCTCCCAGTTTGTACGTTATCATTCTATGTTATTGTTGTTTCTTTATATACACTTGAATAAGTTTATCTACGTAGGTGTCTTGTCATAGCCTTGTCACTACCTCGTCGAGGTTCGGCTCGACACTTACAGAATACATTGGATCGGTTGTAATCATACAACACTTCTGCACTTTCTATGTAGATACTGGTATTGGTCCCAGCGGTGTATGAGGTACATCAGCTCGGATCATTGCATATGGAGACTGGAGGTAGATCTGCTGGCATCCGCAGACCTTGAAGTCCCCTTCTTTTCCCCACTTTTACTATTCATTTCTTTCGGACCAGTTGTATTTATTTCATACTTTGCTTTTAGACTTCTAATTGCCCATGTACTCGTGACTCCGCATTATGGGAGTAGATATTATCACGTGATTTATATTAGTACTGTGTTAGACTGGGTTTCTATTTCTCGTTGTATATCACCATTGTGTTTTTTAACTGTTAAAATTTGTTATTTAATTATCCCATGTCGGCTTGCCTAGCAAGTAGATATTAGGCGTCATCACGACTCCGAGGTTGGGATTCCAAGTCGTGACACATAAATCCCGCATTATGCCGTTGCATGCACATTAACCTCTAATCTTATATTGCCGCATGCGCATCAATATCACAACACAATAACAACTTGCACCACAGGTGCCCACATGCCACAACTTTCCAACTTCAACAATACCAAAGTTACCACGACATATAGCCCACGGCCCAACGGCAATGTGAACAAGAACCTCAATAATAACAAAATGAATGAGAATTATTCAACAAGGAAAGATAAATCAATAATCAACAACTTCAACCTCAATGTGGTTATGGCTTCATAACTTCCACTTCAATAACTCAAAATGAAGATATTCCCACAAAAAGACAACTTCCAATTCAATTGTATAACATAAGCTTAACAACGAAAAAGATAGTATGAAATAGAAACTACGTCTCAATGCATGAGAATAATTCGACACAAAGATACATCATGGAATAATCACTTCAAATGAGAATAAATCCACAATTAAAAAGGAATATAACGATAAGAGAGATAACAACATCAATTAAGACATATAAAAGCATGTTTGACAATAAAAGATAAAGCATGCGATAACAACATCAAGTAAGGCATGCAAGAGAAATTTAACAATGGAAGATATAAAATGATATTATAATTTCTAATTAAATGCATGAAAGAGCCTAAGAGTCTAATCCGGTCAAAATACTACACATAAGCTTGTGTGCACACTCGTCACCTCGTGTACACGTCTTTCACATAATCAAATAGCACAAAGCTTTGAGGGTTATCTCTCTCACACAAACTTAGATAAGATACTTACCTCAAACAATCTAACTCACTCCACTAATAAGCCTTTCTTACGAAAATCTCCGGATGGCTCGAATCTAGCCAAAATAACTTAATACCGTAAATACAAGCCATAGGGAGCAATTTCGAATAATAAAGTTTTAATATTTAATGAAAATTAAAATTCAACCCCATGAAGCACCTCAGAACCCAACCAAACTTACGAATTCCGAACACTCATTCCGATACGAGTCCAACCATACTAAAATTATCCAATTCCGACCTCAATTCGACCTTCAAATTATGATTTTGGAAAGTATTTGCAAAAATCCGTCATTTTCCAACTCAAATCAGTAATTGAATGATAAAACAATGATGGAATCATGATTAATGAACAAAACAGAGTCAAGAAAGACTTATCCCGATCCAATCCTTGAAACTTCCCTCCAAAATCGCCCAAAATAGATCTTTCTAACACAAAAGGTGGAAAATGAAATAAACCCTCGATTCCATCCTTTTTCTGTCCAGGCTTTCTGCACCTGCGGGAAAATGGTCTCTTCTGCGACACCGCATTTGCAGAAAACCGTCACAAATACGGCTTCACTAAGGACTCATCAAATTCCTCTTCTGCGGGCAACACGGTGCATCTGCGCGTCCATGTCTGCGCCAAAAATACCGCACCTGCGGTCCGCCGTCAAAGTCCAAATTTTCGCATCTGCGAAGCATTGCTCGCTTCTTCGATTGCGCACTTGCGCGCTCATGTATGCACCTGCAAACCCAGGTCACCAAGCCAAAAGTCACACCTACGGCCATACAGCCACTTCTGCGGCGCCGCACCAGTGACCCAAATTGTGCAGGTGCGAATGCACTAGACTTCAACACGCATCAAAATTCTCTAAGTCCAAAATGAAGCCGGATTCGATCTGAATCACACCCGAGGCACCCAGAACCCCGTGCGAACATATCGTTGAGTCCCAAAATTATAAGACGAACCTACTTGAGGCCTTAAATCACATCAAATCTATGAATCACATCCCAATTCAAGGCTATTGAACCAACGAACATTCAACCTTTAAAACTAACACTGAATCATATCAAATTAACTTCGAATGAGATTAAATTTTGCATGTAAGTCCGAAATGACACGACAACCTATACCAACTCCCGGAATCACAAGTTGAGTCTGATATCAATAAAGTCAACCCTTGGTCAAACCTTCCAAACCTTCAACTTTTTAACTTTCACCAAAAAGCACCAAATCAACCTACGAACCTCAAAATCAACATCCGGACATATGCCTAACTCCAAAATCACCATACGAAGCTATCAGAACCATCAAAGCTCCTTTTTGGAGTCATCTACACAAAATTCAAACTCCGGTCAACTCTTCCAACTTAAGCTTTCAACCTTGGAACTAAGTGTCCCTATTCACTCTGAAACTCACCGGGAACCAAACCAACCACCCTGGAAAGTTACATAACCACAATTGAATATAGATGAGGCAATAATAGGGGAACGGAGCTAAAATACATAAAATGATTGACCGGGTCGTTACATTCTCCCTCTCTTAAAACAAATATCCGTCCTCGAACGAGTATAGAGACATACTTGAAGTGCTGAAAATGTGAGGATAATGGCTACGAATATCATGCTCGATCTCCCAAGTCACCTCCTCGACTGGCTGGCCCCTCCATTGAACCTTCACTAAAATAATGTTATTGACCTCAACTTTTGGACCTGCCTGTCCAAGATGGCCACCGGCTCCTCAACATAAGTCAATTCCTTATCCAATTGGACTGGCCTGAAATCTAATACGTGGGATGAATCACCATAATACTTATGGAGCATGAAAACATGGAACACCGGATGAAGTACCGATAAGTAGGGTGGCAATGCAAGTTTGTAGGCCACCTGCCCCACTCTCCCAAGGATCTCAAAAGGACCAATATACCTAGGGTGTAACTTGCCCTTATTCACGAACCTCATCACACACTTCATTGGTGAAACCCAAAGCAAAACTCTCCCTCCCACCATAAATGCTACATCACGAACCTTCTAATCGACATAACTCTTCTGCCTTGACTGTATTGTATGAAGCTGATCCTGAATAAACTCGACTTTCTCCAAGGCATCTCGAACCAAATCAGTGCCCAACAACCTAGCCTCTCCCGGCTCAAACCAACCAACTGGAGAACGGAACCGCCTCCCATATAGGGCCTCATAATGAACCATCTGAATACTCAATTGGTTGTTGTTGTTGTAGGCCAACTCTGCAAGCGGAAAGAACTGATCCCATAAATCCCCTAAATCCATAGCACAGGCACGCACCATATCTTCCAAGATCTGAATGGTGCAGTCGGACTACCCGTCCATCTAGGGGTGAAATGTTGTACTCAACTCAACCCGTATTCCTAACTCACGTTGTATGGCCCTCCAAAAGTGTGATGTAAACTATGTGCCTCGATCGGAGATAATGGAAATCGGCACACCAAGGAGACGAACAATCTCACGGATATAGATCTGAGCCAGCCGCTCTAAAGAGTAGGTAATCACAACCAATGAAATGTGCAAACTTGATCAACATGTCCACAATAACCCATACTGCATCATATTTCTTCAAAGTCCACGAAAGCCCAACAATGAAATCCATAGTAACACACTCACATTTCCACTCGGCAATATCAAATATCTAAAGCAAACTACCCAGACTCTAATGCCCATACTTCACATGTTGACATTTCAAGCACCGAACCACAAACTCAACTATATCTTTCTTAATTCTCCTTCACCAATAGTGTTGCCTCAAATCCTGATACATCTTCGCAGCACCCAAATGAACGGAATACTACGAACTGTGGGCCTCCTCAAGAATCAACTCATGGAACTCATCTACATTGGGCACGCAAATCTGACCCTGCATCCTCAACACCCCATCATCTCCAATAGAAACCTCCTTGGCATCACTGTGGTTCATTGTGTCCTTAAGGACAAGCACATGGGGCTGTCATACTGACGCAAACTGATGGGCTCATACAAAGAAGACCGAGAAACCACACAAGCTAGAACTCGGCTACGCTCTGAAACATACAATCTCACGAACTGATTAGCTAACGCCTGAACATCCAATGCTAACGGTCTCTCCCTAACTGGAATATATGCAAGGCTACTCATACTCTCTGCCTTCCTACTCAAGGCATCGACCACCACATTGGCCTTCCCGGAAGATATAGAAGTGATATCATAGTCTTTTAACAGCTCTAACCACCTAGCTACCCCAAGTTCATATCTTTTTGCTTAAATAAGTAATGTAGACTCTGATGATCAGTTAATACCTCGCAAGACACACTGTAGATATAGTTCATCAAAATATTCAATGCGTGAACAATAGTTGCCTACTCTAGGTCATGAACGGGGTAGTTTTTCTCATGGGGCTTCAACTGGATCAAAGCATAAGCAATCACTCTACCCCCTATATCAATACACACCCAATACCAATCTGTGAAGCATCACAATAAATCGTATATGAACCCGATGTTGTAGGCAATGCCAGAACTGGAGCTATGGTCGAGGCAATCTTGAGCTTTTAAAATCTCTCCTCACACTCGTTGGACCACCTGAATGGAGAACCTTTCTGGGTCAATCTGGTCAAAGGTGCAGCAATGGACGAGAAACCCTCTACGAATGGTAATAATACCCGGCCAAACCAAGAAAACTCCGGATCTCAGTAGTTGAAGACGGTCTAGGCCAACTCTGAACTACATAAATCTTTTTCGGATCTACTTTAATCCCCTCACTCGACACCATATGACCCAAAAACTCCACCAAATCAAGCCAGAATTCACACTTTGAGAATTTTGCATATAACTTCTTCTCCATCAATGTCAGGAGCACGATCCTCAAATTCTGCTCATGATCCTCCTGGTTGCACGAATAAACCAAGATGTCGCCATTGAATATGATGACAAAAGAGCCAAGAAATGGCTGGAATACAGTGTTTATCAGGTGCATAAATGTTATTGGGGCGTTGATCAACCCAAATGACATCACTAGGAACTTATAGTGAACATACTGATCCCTGAAAGCAGTCTTTGAGATATCCTTATCCCGAATCTTCAGTTGATGATACCCTGACGTAAAATCAATATTTTAGAACACTCTAGCACCCTGAAGTTGGACAAATAAGTCATCAATGCTCGGTAATATGTACTTGTTCTTGATTGTAACTTTGTTCAACTGCCCATAATTAATACACATCCGCATATAGCTATCTTTCTTCTCCAAGAACAAATCTGGAGCACCCCAAGGCAAGAAACTTGGCCTGATGAAACCCTTATCAAGCAAATCCTGAAGTTGCTCCTTGAATTCCTTCAACTCTATAGGTGCCATACGATATGGTGGAATAGAAATTGGTTGAGTGTCCGGCACCATGTCAATACCAAAGTCAATATCCATGTTGGGTGGCATGCCCGGTAGGTCTGCTGGAAATATGTTTGGGAAATCTCTCACTACCAAAACTGACTCAACTGTAGGAGTATCATCACTCACATCTCTCACAAAGGCTAAGTATGCATCACACCCCTTCTCAATAATTTGGTTGTGCCTTTAGATAGGACACAACCCTTCTAGGAATATAATTCAATGCACCTCTCCACTCTAACCACGGCAACCCTGGCATAGCCAATGTCATGGTCTTGGCGTGACAGTCCAGAATAGCATGATAAGTCGACAACCAATCCATGCCCAAGATCACATCAAAGTCTACCATATTAAGTAGCAATAGATCAAATATGGTCTCAGATCCACCAATAGTAACTAAATACGACCATTAAACATAGTCTACAATAATAGAATCTTCCACACGTATGGACACATATATAGGAGCAATCAAAGAGTCACGAGATATACCCGAATATGGAACAGAGTAAGATGACACATATGGGTAAGTGGAACCCAAATCAAATAAAATTGAAGCATTCATGTGACAGACCGGAATAATACTTGTGATGACACCATCTGAAGCAGCAGCCTCCATCCTACCCGGAAAAGCATAGAAACGATTCTGGCCTCCCCCTCTAGGGCAACCTCTAGCAGCAGGAACCATGGCATGTGAACCCTATGGACCCTATGGAGCGATACGGGTGGCTATTATGATATTGTAGGGTAGAGTGATACCACTTGTGATATTTTCAGGACAGAGCTATACGGGTTACTATTGTAATTTTGTCAAGGAAGAGTTAAACGGTTGACTATTGTTGTTGTGACAAAAGAGTAGGCGCAAGGTGCTATTTGTGTGGATTTCTTTGTGATGACTTGTTGTGAAAACTAAGTCTCTATTTGCGTTGAATTATTATTACTTATTCTGATGAGATTATTGTTAATGTTTTCTGCTATACTTTTGTTGTTGGTTATGATTTATTCACAAGTTATTTTGACTAGTGAGTATCACATGACTCGAACCTCGTCACTACTTCAGCAAGGTTAGTCTTGATACTTACTGGGTACCAACGCTGGTACTCATGCTATACTTTTGCATATTTTTGTGCATATCCAGGTGTTGGAGGTAGCGAATCTATACATTGAGAGATTAATTGACCGTGAGGATTCAAGGTAGCTACATGGACCATCACAGTCCTTTGAAGTCCTATCCTTATAATGATATTGTCATTTCATTTTTCGTACAGTATTGTATTTTGAGATATTCTTATGTTTTTCATTAGAGCTCATGACTCTGCATACCTAGTTATGGAGAGATGTTGTGATTATCGTCACTTTGGCTTGTATTACCTCTATTTTTGTATTTATGCTAAACTGTGCTTTATTATATCATATCTTTATTGATTTAGCTGTTGTAACTGACCGACTTACCTAGTTTTAGAAACTAGGTGACATCACGGCCCCTATGGTGGCATTTAGGTTGTGACAAAAACATACTTTCCTTTTATTCTTCCCGAGGTCGCTTAGATTTTTTTACTAGACGATTCATATTTCTTTTTATCCAGATAAATATTCTCAAAGAATTCGGCATTATCTAATTTGATTACTATATTAATATGAATGTCGGGATTTTCTTATTTATGAACTAGAAAACGATATTGTAACGGACCGGCCGGTCATTTCGTGAGATTAGCGTTGTTTCCCCTATTTCTACTTTATCATATGTTGCTTAACCTGTTATGTTTTGTTGGGTCGGTTGGTTCGGGTTCGGAGTGGTCGTGGTGAGAACTGAGACACTTAGTCTCCTAAAATAGCTTAATAGTTGAAAGAGTCAACTGGGAACTGACTTATTGGTAAACGATCTCGGAATGTAGATTTTATGGCTTGGATAGCTTCGTTAGGTGATTTGGAACTTAGGAGTGTGTTCGAAATAAATTTTTGATGTCCGGTGTAGAATTAGGCTTGAATTGGCGAAAGTTAGTTTTTGGCGATTTCCGGCCGGCAGGGGAAAATAGGCTATCGGGGTCTGAATGGAATTCCAACAATTCGAACAGGTTTTTAATGTCATTTTGGGTATGTGTGCAAATTTTCAGGTCAATCGGATGTGTTTTGGTTGGTTTCGTCATCATTGGCGAAATTTAGAAGTTTCAAAGTTCATAGCCTTGAATTTGATGTGATTTTGGTGTTTTCGCGTTATTTTTGGTGTTTCGAAGGCTCGACTAAGTTCGAATGAGGTATGGGATGTGTTGGTATATTTTTGGGGCCCCTAGGGGCTCGGGATTTATTTCGGATGGTTAACAGAGGTTTGGACTTAGGAATTGCAGCAAAAATTGTTGCTGGTGTCATTTTGCTGGTGTGGCCGCACCTGCGGATGGGAAGTCGCAAGTGAGATGGCCGCAGGTGCGAAGTTCATTGCATAGGTGCGAGAAGAGGCCAGGCTGGAAGAGGCCGCAGGTGCGAGGCATGGGCCGCACCTGCGAAGCCGCATGCGCAGGTGAGGCACCTCAGGTGCGAGAATTAGACTTTTAGTGGATGGTCGCAGGTGTGCACCTGGGACCGCAGGTGAGCACCTAGGACCACAGGTGCGAAAAATGGTCCGCAGGTGCGGATTAACTGGACAGAAAGTATAAATGTGTGCCTCCGCGAAATGTTGGCATTTTCTTCCGCCGCAGCAGTTGTGTGTATTCATGGTACTTGCTGAGTACGAGTGGTTAAGTGAGAGCATGAGATACTTATAGTAGAGTCATGAGTGACTGAGAGGCTTGCCCGAGAGGCTTTATTGTGAGTGATACTGTGCCCGAGGGGACTATATTTTATGAAACTATTGTTTTCACTCTTCTTTACACTGAGCCTCTGATGTTAATGTTGGACAAATGATTTTATGCGAGATTTTTAAATGGAAACTGGAGTTTTATGAAAAATTCGGAATGTTGATTCCTGACTTGATTTATTCATTTCCACTGTTATTCATTATATGGATTTACATGATTTATAAATGCTCATCACTACACTCAAGTGTTTAGTTACTTTGATTACTTACTGAGTTGGCGTACTCACGTTACTCCCTGCACCTTTGTGTGCAGATCCAGGTACCGGACCATCTCACTAGTTGATTTACGAACGAGCTTGGAGTTGTTCGAGGATCTCGGTAGCTGCTCAGCGTCTCCAGCTCACCTCCTTTCTTTTCCTCAGTTCATAGTTTTTGTCCTTTGTACTCCAGGCTTTGTAGTAGCAAGTCACCTTATTGTACATTGTATTTACAGTTCTAGATGCTCATGACAGTTGACTCCAGGTTTTGGGAAGATGTATAATTTGTTCATCTCATTCTGCTATTTTAAAATGTGCTAATTTTGGGAAATTATGAAATATATTGATAATCTGAAATGGTTGGCTAGCCTAGTTCCATGATAGGCTCCATTACGGTCGGCTTAGGAATTGGGTTCGTGACAAATATGCCTTACTATTTGTTTAATATCCTATGAAAACGCAATCAACGATTTTCTGTCCAATCTTTACCCTTTTGGGTTTAGTAACTTGCACTTTAACCAAACACTTTCATACTTTAAAATATTTTAAGTTGGGTTTCCCTCCTTTTCATTATTCATATGGAATGAATTGTGTTTACTATGAGGAACTCGATTGTGTATTCGGTTAGCTGTAAGAATAGCTTCCCCTCACAAGTTCTGGGGTAAACCAAAATTTATCAATAAGGCATTCATTATCTCCTATAATATTCTATTCTTTCTTTCTCCAATTCCATTAGATTGTGGTGAGTAAGGGGCAGTTTTCTAGTGAATAATGCCATATTCCCAACATATTTCTTCAAAAGGATAATCATATTCGCCACTCCTACCACTTCTAATCACTTTTGATCTTTTTATATAGTTGTATTTCAACTTTATTTTTGTACTGCTTGAATAAATAAATTACTTCATCCTCACTATTAAGTAAGAAAATATAACAATATCTAGTACTATCGTCAATAAAAGTTATGAAATACTTTTTTCCGACCATGACATGGTATTGATTTCATATCACAAATATCTATTTGAATTAAGTCTAAAGGATTTGAATTCTTTTCAACTGACTTATAAGGATGTTTGAAATACTTTGACACATATTTGACATTTCGAGTTATTGCATTCAAATTTATGCAATACTTCCAAATTAATCATTTTTTTGCAGAGTCTTGAAGTTAAAGTGACCTAAATGTTCATGCCATAAATTATTTGATTCAAGCAAATAAAGAAGAAGCTTA
Source organism: Nicotiana paniculata (assembly GCA_005239505.1). NCBI lineage: Eukaryota > Viridiplantae > Streptophyta > Magnoliopsida > Solanales > Solanaceae > Nicotiana > Nicotiana paniculata. The sequence goes on from MDKI01132719.1 coordinate 32,892, forward strand.
AATTTTATTCATATCAATGGAAATTACATTTAGTTTGAAAAGGGCCTCAGTAAGGTAATATTTTCCTACATACATTTCATTCTTACTAACTATAACCTTGTTAGAAACAGTTTTACACACATAAATTCATGCTTCTTAGTATACTGTGTTCAACAAATAGAAAAAAATGACGTTAGTTTAAGAAGAAAAAAATCGAACCCACAAGTTTATTATTTTCTCTTAAGGAATTTAATCCCCTCAGAGTTGCCCAAAGTTTCGGATTAATTTCTCCCAGAATAGAACAAAATAATTATTTTGTGATAGCGGCACTACGAAACACAGAACTTTGGTGAACTCAAATGGCGAAGCAAATCACACTAGATGCTTATGTTTTGCTTTGGAAAAATAATGCAGAAATACAGAAGAGAGAGGGAGAGTTTGCAGATTTTCCGTGGTGTAAAATAAGGCTAATCCTCTCTATTTATAACCAACGAACTTGAGTTCCAACAAGTGCGAAGATACATATTCGTTTGATAAGGTGTCTATTCGGTAGAAATTATTTAAATTTCTGTTAAATGGACTGTTTGGATAGGAATTTGATCGTTGGAAAAATAATGCCGCAAATCCAAAAAAAAAGTGGTCCAAAATAATTATCAACCAAATATATTAATTGACCAAATCCAAATCTGAGCGGTGGCGGCGACGACGGCGCGAGGCTTACTTTCTTCTCAACTCTTTAGGAGCTAAAAGAAGTTATTCTATATATAAGCACAAGAATTTAAGGACAAAGTGTCTGTGTAAGAGGAACCAATTCAAAATTTTATTTTCCTCCATTATTCATTCACACCTCCTTTATTTAATAAATAAAATCCAACAAAACTTTTATATGTTCTGTTTAGATCCATTTCCCTCTAATGATGCATAATTATTTATATAAATCTTTGTGAGAGGTTGGCCTTTGGAGGTGAGAGGAGGGGTAGAGGTAGGCCAAAGAAGTCTTGGAAAGAGGTGATCAGGTAGGACATAGCGCTACTTGAGCTAACCAAGGACATGACCTTAGATAGAAGAATGTGGAGGTTGAAGATTAGGGTCAAAGGTTAGTAAGTAATCGTGTGTTTTCCTTTGTCTTCTCTGGTTCGATAGTATTAGTGCTAGTACAATATCCTTTTTCCTTAGTTTTCTATATTCGCATGTCTCGTTCCGTTATTACTTGCCATCGGTTATTCCGTAGTTTGCTAGAAGTACTTCGTTCATATTCTCGGTTGCTGCCTTGGATTTAGTTTTCTAAATATATTACTTGCTATTACTTGTTATCGGTACCCCTTTCATATTCTCTGTTTCTATCTTCGATTTAGTTTTCTAACTATTTGTCTTGTTATTACTTGCTATCAGGGCTTCTTTCACCTCCTTTAGCCGAGGGTCTATCGAAAACAGTCCCTCTGCCCTTCCAGGGTAGGGGTAAGGCTGCATACATCTTACCCTCCCTAGACTCCACTTGTGGAATTATACTGGGTGGTTGTTGTTGTTGTTGCTAATATTAAGTCTTCATTAACCAAAAATTGATTTTTTTGGTTGTTTATTGGGTTTTCTTAAATATGAGACATACACTACCAAACGTATATTCCGGCGACTATATTTTCAACGTAACACTATCAAACCAATTGCTATTTGAGAAATCTATCATTTACCAAGATATATTAATGATAATTTAATCAAATAATGATGAATAATTTACTACTCAATTAAAAATTAATTATTTTTAACATGAAATAAATTCTTGTACTTAGCAAAAGAAAACTACCGATCAAACTAGAATGTAAAGGCAAATAATTAGATTATAATAATAGCAAAGAATTAGACTAAAAATACAAACGACTAATATGTACCATAAAATTTTAGAAATTATATATATATATATATATATATATATATATATATATATATATATATAAGTGTAATAATAAATTTAAATAGCTACTTTTATAGTTGGTTTGGTTTAGGTTTTTCAGTTATTTTTTTATTAAAACCAAAACCAAACCAAATTTGATGGTCTTTAAAATTCAAAACCAAAATCAAACCAAACCTAAAAAGTATCGATTTTTTGGATTTTTATGAACACCTCTAACAACAACAGCCACACAAATATTATGACTTATTTAAAATAATAATTTCAAAAGTATTTATCCCTTGAATTAATGTCTTTTTTAATTTTTTTTATGTAAAGTGAAAATAAATTTAAACCAAATTCTTCTAACAAACAAAAAGCTGCGGAGGGAGTAAATGTTATTTTTACTCATTCCTTCCCTCTTTTGACGCCATTATTTTCGTAACAAATGATCTACACCTGCACAGCTCCACTATCCTCTTCTAGCCGTAGATTTGACCTCCAACATAAATCGACGCTTCTTATAGTTCCACGTCATCAATCCTCGTCTCTCTTCGTTCTCCAATCAAAACAAACCTCAGTTACTTATAAATACAAAAATCACACCCATTCTTCTCCAACAAACTTTCACCTTTCTCAAATCTTCGGTAAATTTCTACACTATTCCATGGCTCCGAAGGCAGAAAAGAAACCCGCCGAGCATAATCCGGCAACGGAAAAAACTGAAGTTCCGGCGGAGAAGAAGCCAAAAGCCGGTAAAAAACTCCCTAAAGACGTCGGTCCCATAGCCGGAGAAAAGAAGAAGAAGAAGGTGAAGAAGAGTTCGGAGACGTACAAGATCTATATATTCAAAGTGCTAAAACAAGTGCATCCGGATATTGGAATTTCGAGCAAGGCGATGGGAATAATGAACAGTTTTATTAACGATATATTCGAGAAACTTGCTCAAGAAGCTTCTAAATTAGCGCGGTATAATAAGAAGCCTACAATTACGTCGAGGGAAATTCAGACGGCGGTTAGATTGGTGTTGCCTGGTGAATTAGCGAAGCATGCTGTTTCTGAAGGGACTAAAGCTGTTACCAAGTTTACTAGCTCTTGAATTTTTTAAAGGATTGATTAGGTTATTGTTGGGATTGGGAATTGGGGTTAGGGTTTCGTTCAATAGTATAAGTCGGTTAATTTTTATTTTTTTGGTTGATTTCATGTATGTTGGCTTTTTGACGGGATAATGTAAAGTTCAATGCTGTTTCTTATCAGTGAAATCTACCTTTATGCATTCTTATTGGTTGTGTTTAATATTCATGAATGCGATATTGATTACTGTTTCCATTGATGAATGTATATCCTTTTTTTTTAGCCTGTGCAATTTTTGTTTGATTTGCTTGAGCAAGATTTCTTGAACTGCAACTTGATCATCTTTTTGGTTTTCTTGAAAATCTCTAGTAATAAACAGGTACTCTGTGCAACAAGTATTTACTGGCAAACTGGTAATTTGGTCTATTTGCATCATGGATTTTTAAGGTATACTCTTGTTATTCTGATTTCTCTCTTAGGAACTAGCTAGGATTGAGGTTTATACAAAGTTCAGTACTCTCTTTCTATATTTTGTAATGCTGCCTAGTACATTGTAATTTGTACATGCTCATTATTTTTTGAAATGAAATTTTGATCTGTCAATGAATGTGGTTGTTTATTTATGTTCTCACTGTTTCCCACATAGGAAATATGCTTGAGAACTTGCACTGGAGTTTGTAAAAGCAGTTGTTCCATTGGATTACTACGAAAATATGCTTGACCAATTGCCGTTGAGTGTTATGATGAGGGCGTAGAAAGTCCATCAAGATCAATTCCAAATAAGGTCTTAACTGATTGATAGAATTAGAGCATGTGGATGAAACTAGATTGAAGTTTAACCAGTTCATCTCAATGTTGATGAACTATATTTTCTTGTTTTCTTCTGGAATGACAGTTGCAGATCGAGAGCTTGCATAAGTAAAGTGGTGGATGTTTGAGCACTTACCAGATCTGGATGAGGAAAACTGTCAAGGAAATTAGATTAGAATTGATTTATTAATTTGTTGTGTGTCTATTCAATTTGGCAATCTGCCAGTGTGGATCATGTTTTCTTATGCTTTTTGATTGTGTATTTTCTAAAATAAGAATATGCAATCCTATACTGGATATGATTTTCATCAGATTTGGAATAAAAGAAGGGCTGAGTTACTTAAAGCTACTTCTGTATTTGCCTTATATCCCGAAAACTTCTGCAATTCTATTGTTCTTATGTGTCCCAGGAGTGTTCCGTCAGAATGATAGTGAATACTAAACTTGTTCTTATGTGTCCCAGGAGTGTTCCTTCTGAAAGCTTAAACTTGAACACTGTTGTAAACATCTGATCTCTGATGATACGTAAGATGGGTGTAGTTCTGTTTCTGTACCGATCGCTAGAGTTTATATTCTTGAAAGAGTATATTCTGTTATCATTATTGTCGTTGTATTCTTGAAAGACTGCAAGGCCTCTCTTATGTAGTTGCTGAATGCTAATAGGGTTGTATCTCACACCCAATTCCAGTTTTCCCCAAAGGCCAAAGTCTTATGTAGTAAGTTGTCATTTGTTCTTGGGAATTTGTTTGATTTCCCTCATGCTGTGAACTTTTGTAGTATGCACCATTTACAGGTTCATATTTAGACCAAGAAAACAAAGTTGTAAAGACCATAGTATCAATCTGCTGCTCTGGTTTCATAGACACTGGAGTGGGGAGAGAGTGCCATAGTATAGGTGGGCAAGCTGTCTGGGTCCTCCGGGACACAGGGGTCGTTTGGTACATGACATAAGGATAACCGGGATTGAGTTTGGGATTAACTCTATCCCATGTTTGTTTTGGAATATTAGCTAATCCTGGAATAACTTTTATACTAAAATGGTGGGATTAACTATCCCGTGTAAAGGAGGGGATAGCTAATCCTATAAGATATCTCACCCCACGGGATACCCTGAATGTCCCACCATTGTACCAAACGACCCCTTAATTAGTGTCACTTTACCTCTCAAAGACTAGTGTTGTTTTGTTGAGCCAGCTACTGGCTTCTTGTTAGCTCCTTATCAACTGCAATCGTGGTGTATGTACCTTTTGTCTTAGGCTAGGGAACTTCTAAGGAAGAATTTCTTAACAAGTTTCTTTGCCATATTGGTTTAAATGAGTAGTTAATTATCTGTTGTAATATTGGAATAAGGTCGTTTAAATGGAAAGCTATAGATAGTACAACTTCATATAGTCGATTTCAACTTGATTGGAATTGATGTATAATAATTATGATCTTAATAAGATAGATATTATCGGTTTTCTTGCTCGTGCATAAGTAAAAAGATAAAGATAAATATTAATGGTTTTCTCTTTTGTTTTCTCATCTATACTCGCCAAGTTATCAGTTACAATTCTTTAATATATAATGATTTATAGGGAAATCGGGAGGGAAGTAGAGTCTCCTTTTGCTCCTTCTTGAGGTGCCAATTGAATCATGGCCCAAGTAATTGATTTAGTTAGCCTTAGACGCATAGAAGTTAGGAACAAAATGTATGAGATGAAGGTGCCCGTGGAAAGCTGTAAATATTCGGTGGAATAGTCTAACACATACAAGTTGATGCAGACATCACTGTTATAAAAATATCTCTCTCTCTATATATATATACTATATTAAAAGCACGAAAATTGTTAGCGAAATATCGTTCGTCTTTTTCGCCCTTTAAATATAGATTTCACACTATACAAAATAGTCATTTAATTATATTTTCCTAATATTTAGGATTTTAATTTTAATTCAACTAAAAGTTTACTTATTAAATCTTTAAGCCCTAATATTTAGGACTTTAAAATCAAGAAAATTACACCTTAACCAAAATCTTTGGATTTGTTATAAATAGAACTCTATTTAGAGTGAATGTCTATCTTTTAGAGAGTTCTACTTTGTGACTAAGTCATTTTATCCCTATAAATATAGAGGTCTTACCCCATTGTAAATCATCCTAAAATTCAATAAGAATTTCCTCTCTCTCTTTCTCTACAATATTGTTCTTCTTCTTTTATTGTTCATAACACGTTACCAGCACGAGACTCTAATCAATTGAGTAGAAGCTTTGGGATTGAGCATAATGATTGTCAATTCTCCATGAACTTTCTTCATGATTAAATTCTGAATTTAAGGTAAATATTTTACTTTATTTTTCTCTTTTAAATTCTTGAAATTCTATAATTTGATTTTAATTACAAGCAAAGATAATAAGTTTTGATTATAACTCTGATAGAGTTGGCAAGAATTTATAACAACAGGAAGTGGTAAAATTGTTATGTCTTGCCATGATCAAATTCATGTATGATTATGGGCACATGAAGTAAAAACTCGTCCCATTGAATTTGTTTCATTCTCATTCCCCTTAAAGAGAATTTGATAGCAATGTGTGATAAGTCTGAAAAAAGACAAAATTATTACCGTGAAGGTATCAATGGACGTGGACGTGAAAATAGACGAAATTATAATCGTCACCATCATTGTGATAATGAGAATAATAAGAATTCTCAAAATAATCTTTCACTCTATGAAAGTAATATTTGTCATCGATTTGACATGAGATTTTGTAAATCATATATTGATGATGGTCCATTCATGATGCGAATGAGACAACATCTGATTTATGAATACATATTCATTCTTGGAA
>ML352700.1:0-26005 GCA_005239505.1 Nicotiana paniculata
TGTGTGTGTGTGTGTGTGTGTGTGTGTATATATATATATATATATATATATATATATATATACCCTTTGATAGCTGTATATATATACATATAAGAACATGAAGCGCTAGGAACACAGGGTTGGGTTTTTTTAGGGATTGATATACTTGTAAATTGAATCATCAACTTATAACCTACTTAGATGCATCGTTGAATATTAAAAATAAAACGTCTCGACTTATATCAATTAATCTGTTATAATTGATTCATCGAAATGATTGTTGTTGTTGTGTTGTTGTTGTTGTTGTGGAGATTTTGGTATAGAATTGTATTGAATGTATGGAATTGTATTGTTATTTAGAGATTTTGCTATGCTGGCAGGTGGTGTAGCTGCCAAAACAGGCATTTTATGCCAAAATTATAACCCAGAAAGCGACCAAAGTTGGTCGCTTTCCTATTAAAAAAAATTCTGGGAATTAGCGACCAACCTTGGTCGCTTATGAAAAAAAAAAATTAAAAAATTAAAAATTAGCAATCAAGGTTGGTCGCTTTTTTACCGAGATTTTAAAATTAGCGATCAACCTTGGTCGCCACCGTTAAATATATATTTTTAAAAATAATATATATTTTAGTTTACCGACCAACGTTGGTAAGTAATTTTTAAATTAAATAATTAATTAAATATCGTAATTTAAATATATCGACCAACTTTGGTCGGTAAATTCAAATTATTAAAATAATATAGCGACCAAAGTTGGTCGGTATTTTGTTTAAGTGCACAGTTGGTCCTTTTACCTTAGTGACCAACTTTGGTCGCTAAGGTAAAAGGACCACCAATATAGCGACCAAGCATGTTTGGACGCGTTTTAGTCGGTAATTTGACATAAGCAACCAACGTTGGTCGCTTTTTACCAGATTTCTAGTAGTGTTGCCATATCCAAAGGCAGAACTAAGATTTCAAGATTATACATTCGGAATTATAATTGTTTTAAGTTAGTGAATTCTAAATTAATAATTTATACATATTCAATGAATTTCTTAAGACAAATATCAGATTTGAACCAAAACTACTGGTTCGACCGAACCCGCTCCCAATACTCTGGCTCCGCCCCTAGCAAAGATTTTTTGGTCATGTACAAGGAGCGAGAGTGAAATTTGTGAATACATTTATGAGTTTAAACGGGAGATTGTTAGAATATATATATACTAATATACTATTAATCATGCCTTAGAATACTCCCTTTGTCCCAACGAACTTGGATCATCCATCCATTTGCCTTTCTTTTGTATTTAGGCCCGTGCCTGTACGCATCATGAGCTAACCTGTGTCAGATAAAAGGCTATTGTGAGGGACAGGCTATTGGTACTGTTTTTATGGCAATGTTGGAGGTACTTAGTCAATTTGGTTTTATTTGCTTTTTGATCTGTATGTATGGTTCAATAGAAAACGTGTAAAACATTTGATGTGGACTTACCAGAACAAACAGTAGACAAATGAATCTGTGATCGAGATTCGAAGACCACTATCGCCAATACTCCAATAATTTACGTTGAAATTTTCATTTTTCAGATTGCTATTTGCCATATATAGATGCATTAATTAAGAGCCATTATTAAATGAATCTGGGAGAATCCAAAGACAGCATTATTATTTTGGAATATTAACATAATAAAATTTATCATTTTGGAACTTGCAATTTTTAGTAAATTTATTTTTCAAAACGCAAACATCTTTTAAATATCTTATACTCCCTCCGTGTCAAATTAGATGAGACATTTTTTTGTTTAGTCTGTTCCAAAATAAATGATACATTTCTAAATTTGAAAATAATTTAACTTTAAACTCTTCGTTTTACCTATTTTATCCTAAATAAGAAGCTTTTATAACCACCAAATATCATGGCCCCACAAAGCTTTTACCACTTATGTTTTTAAGCCCACAAGTTTCAAAAGTATTTTTTTTCTGGCATTAAATGGTGCTTGTCAGATGGGTTGCAATATATTACTGCTGAAAGTGATTCAAAGTTGCTTGTAGAGTGTGTAAATGGTCGATATGCAACTCCCTGGAGGATCTCAAAAGAAGTAGAGGAGCTTAAAGAATTCATGGTTCAGTCAAGACTCACCCTTAAACACTGCTACAAAGAGAGTAATCAAGTTGCCGATAAGCTCGCCAGTCTCAACCATATCCTTACTCACGCTCAAGTGTTTCATGATTTTGCTGATCTACCATCTCAAGTGAGAGGTTTGATGAATATGGATAGGTGAAATATGCCTGTTCTTCGACGGTCCAAATTGTAGAAATCCAACATAGCCTTTGAACCACCATGATTATTATTTTTTGTACATGTACAGGGGTACTAACTATTAGAGGACCTTATTGCGTAGGTTAGAGTCCTCATTTTCTTTCAAATGCATTTACCTCATCTCAAAATGATATAAGAAAGTTGATTCTATCTTACATGATGAACTAGGGAAGAAATATCATATTTTGACTCCCTTGGCTCAGTGTATTTTTTTTTAGATGAATAAAATGCTCAGTTTCTATGAAAAAAAAAAAAAAAAAAAACATAGAAAACGTGTAAAACATTTGATGTGGACTTACCAGAACAAACAGTAGGCGAATGAATCTGTGATTGAGATTCGAAGATCAGTATCGCCAATACTCCAATAATTTACGTACGTTGAAATTTTCATTTTTCAGATTGCTATTTGCCATATATAGATGCACTTGGTACGAGCCATTATTAAATGAACCTGGGAGAATCCAAAGACAGCATTATAATTTTGGAATATTAACATAATTAAATTTATCATTTTGGAACTTGCAATTTTTAGTAAATTTATTTTTCAAAACGCAAACATCTTTTAAATATCTTATACTCCCTTCTTGTCAAATTAGATGAGAGATTTTTCTATTTAGTCTGTTCCAAAATAAATGATACATTTTTAAATTTGAAAATAATTTAACTTTAAATTTTTTCTTTTACCTATTTTATCCTAAATAAAAAGCTTTTATAATCACCAAATATTATGGTCCCACAAAACTTTTATCCCTTAAGTTTTTAATACCACAAGTTTCAAGAGTTTTTTTTTTTTTTTTCTTAAACTCAGTCGAGTCAAACTCCCATTCTAATTTGAAACGGAAGGAGTATATATATATATGCTGTTTTTACACGTGGTTGAGAATATGTTTTAGGCAGGAATTTTTCCTATATATTTAGGGATAGTTATCCCTTTTTTTATTATGAAGTTTGATTCAGACTATTAAGAACATGACCACCAAAGATAGTATTCACGTTGTAATGGTGCCATGGTTAGCATTTGGTCATCTACAGCCATTTTTCCAACTCTCCATAGCCTTAGCCAAAGAAAAAGTTCATGTCTCTTTCCTTTCCACTCCCAGAAACATTAAGAGACTCCCTAAACTTCCTCCTAACTTAGCACCACTAGTAAATCTAGTGGAATTTCCACTACCATCACTTGATGATAAGAGTCTTTTGCCCAAAGATGCTGAGGCAACTTTGGACATTCCTTCTGATAAAGTTCAGTACTTAACAGTAGCTTACGATCTCCTTCAGCAGCCCATCAAACGCTTCATTACAAGCCGCAAGCCCTTGGATTAAAAGTACGCCAAGATCAAGATCAAGCTTCAAGCACTTGGATTAAAATAAAATAAAATTTAAGATTAAGCTCAGAGGCTCTTTTATTTACTGTTGAAAAGAAGAATCAGAGGATTCATAGAGATTGTAACACTCAAATATTTGAAATAAAGTACTATGATTGTTGTGATATTTTCGGTCTTGATTATATTCTCTCGACGCAATTTATTGTCTACAAATTCGGGCACGCCTAGTGGGACAATCTCTACCTCTTATCTCAACTTTTCAATCACCAAAGTTCAAGAACAACGAAATGGCTTCCCAGAAAATCAACTCCAGTTCAACTTCCTCCAAGGCTGCCAATTCCAGGTTCTATGTTGATGTGGAAAACATACTAGAAGTTACCTTTGGAAGCTTTGGACAAATACAACGAGCAAAGCAAGCTCGTTAATTAGGACAACAACCACCCCAAGTGTCTTCCGCATCTACCCCTATTTTTGGATCTTCACCCTCAAACGGATAAAGATCTTCCACAAATGCACCCGAAGGAGGAAGCGAAGTTGCTGAAAAGATCAAGAAAACTCTTGCTCTACTTGACCTCTCCAAATCCATGCACTCTACTGTGAAGGGAGATGATGACGCTTCAAGTGATGGATCATCCCCACTTACACCACATAGCGTGAGCCAATCAAGGATCAATTTGTGTGAAAATCCATGCTACTCTCCATCGTCCATGATAATCATGCAAGCCATGGTGACAAACACTTCATCCGTAGAGGAGCAATTGGCAAACTTGACGGAAGCAATCACTGGCTTGACCAAGTGCATGCAAAATCAAGATGCTAGAATCAACAAGCTAACAGATAGGGTTGGAATCTTCATGGAAGAAGAATCCACCCATGCACCTAGAAAACTCCCAGAAGTTCAAGAGATTGATCCTCCCCCACGACAAGTTGCATCCACTAAGGAAATTCCAATCTCTTCGGAAGGGATGATTCCAATAGATCAACTGAAGGAGTTCATCGAAGGAACTATTAAAAGCAAGTACAAAGTTGCTAATAAGTCTTCCCTTACATGCGCAAAGTCGTACACTGCAAGGATCGATATGTTGAAAATGTCTGCTGGCTATCAACCTCCAAAGTTTCAGCAGTTTGATGGTAAAGGCAATCCAAAGCAACATGTGGCGCACTTTGTTGAGACATGCAACAACCCTGGGACTTATGGAGATTATCTCGTCAAACAGTTTGTCCGCTCGCTAAAAGGAAAACTTTTGATTGGTATACACACCTCGAGGCAGGATCTATTGATAGATGGGATCAACTAGAATAAGAGTTCCTCAGTCACTTTTATAGCATAAGGCGCACTGTGAGCATGATGGAACTCACAAATACTCGTCAATGAAAGAGTGAACCAGTTATCGACTTTATCAATCATTGGAGGAATGCAAGCCTCAACTGTCAAGACCGGCTTAGTGAAGCTTCTGGCATAGAGATGTGCATCCAAGGTATGCATTGGGTATTGCACTACATCTTGCAAGACATCAAGCCTAGCACATTTGAAGAACTTGCAACTTGTGCCCATGACATGGAATTGAGCATGGCCTCTGNCTGTGAAGTTCACGACGAAGGTAAGCAAGAAGCAGAGTATGAAATCCACTTCGTTTCAAGATAAGCCAAGTGGAAAGTTGACTCTAAAAGAAATGCAAGAGAAAGAGTACCCATTTCTGGATTCTGATGTGCCAGCTATTTTTGAAGAACTCCTCGAGTTTAATCTCATTGAGCTTCCGGAGATGAAGCGACCAAATGAAGCTGAGAAAATCGATGACCCAAATTACTGCAAATATCATCGACTTGTGAGCCACCCTCTGGAGAAGTACTTTGTCTTCAAGGAAAAAGTTATGGACTTGGCTCATGAACAGAATATCGTGATTGAAGATGAGAAAACAAGCGCAAACCAAGTCTCTATCATATTTGTCTTATTCAATCCAGACGAATTATGTAGTTCTAAAGAAAGTAAAGATGAAGAATTACTGGAGAACTACAAAGTTGAAGACGGTCAACCTGAGGATGATAAAGGTTGGACGTTGGTGACTCGTCATATGCGCCACAAAAGGAGCCCACAAAAAGGATCAATGGAACAACCAAAAACGAAAATAATGGTGAAAAGGCCTAGGAGATGGAATCCAGTTAAGCATGAAGATAAAGCGAAAGTGGAGGTGCATCACCCTCAAAAGCCACGACATCCGGTGACCTTGGAGGAGTTTTTACCAAGTTGGTTTCGCACGAAGATTTCCCATGGGAGTATTGATGCCTCTTGTTGCCATGCTGGCGATGGGAAAGAAAATAGTGATTACCTACCATTGGCACCATCCTCGGAAAAGATTATAGAGTCCACTCCTCAAGAAGTTAATGCTTGTGAGGAAAAAGTCATGTTCACAAAATGACAACCTTCTACTAGGTGACACTCCTCATAACCGCCCATTATACCTAGTTGGCTATATGCGTGATGAAAGGGTAAATCGAATTTTCGTTGATGGAGGATACTCAGTGAAAATTTTGCCAATTAGCACTGTGAAAGAACTTGGTATTCCCATGAAAGAACTCTCAGAAAGTCATGTGACAATCCAAGGATTCAACCAAGGGGGGCAAAGAGCCATAGGTGCGATCAGGCTGAGAATCACTATTGAATATATGCAATCAAGTGCATGGATGCATGTGATCGATGCAAAGACTTCATACAATATTTTGCTTAGAAGGCCTTGGATACATGAGAATAAAGTAATTCCATCTACCTACCATTAATGTTTAAAATACTACAAGGGTGAAGTCGAGAAGACGATAGTTGCTGATGATGAGCCATTCACCGAGGTAGAGTCACACTTCGCCAATGCAAAGTTCTACTTGAAGAACCGTATAGTGAAGGAGCTAAAAGTTCATGATGGCATGAAAAGCAAGAATGACGAGCCCATAACCAAAAGAGCTGAGGTGACTATTGGTAAAGTGAAAGCCATTACTAAGAAGGTACAACCCAACGTGAATAAATCTCACAGAGGGGATATTGCATCTTATGGCAGTAAAGTAAGTCCTAAGCTCCAATATGTCCCTAAAAGGAAGAAAGACGAGGGCGAATCATCTAATCCCCAAACCAACACGCTAAAGGAGTTAACTCTTCCAGTAAAACAAATTGAGGCAGTAAAGTTGTCCTCGAAGCCGTTTGCAGGGTTCGTAGCCCAAAACAGTTTGCAGAATGTGGCACTCCCTACAAAACGGACAGATGAAGGTTTCGATCCTAACGCTTACAAGCTATTTGTGAAAGCTGGATACAATCCAGATGAGCCATGAAAGTAAGGGAAGCTCCCATCAGAAGCTGCAACGAGGCAACCATGTGAAGGTTTGGGATACAAGAAACTGTCACCAGTGCGCATCTCAATAAGGAGAGCGAGTAGCAATTATATCACTGTAGAAGACTAATCTGCCGCTTCTAATAGGCCTTCCGTCTTTGACAGACTTGGAAAATAAACTATGAGAACTTCCGTATTTGAGAGATTGGGTCCATTAAAGAAGGGGAATAAGTTCCAGAGAAGTTATCGAAATACAAGAACACCCGCTCCGCCTAAAATCCAGAAGATCTCTAAAGATTTCCAAAGTTTAGTTCCTTCTAGAATGAGGCGACAAACAAAAGTCATGGTTTCTTGTGATGAAGTTCTAAAAGTAAAGCCATAAACTGTAGTCTACACTAATGAACATGATGACGATGAAGAAAGTGTGGGTTCTTTGCATCATATCACTATACAAGGCGAGAACGGTATTCCATCTTCAATGGAGGATAATGCAGAATTGGAGGATGTTTCACCATGTTATCACATATCCTTCAACGATGGGGACCCTCAAGAAGATGACGATGCGAAAGATGCTCCACCTAAACCTGAAGAAGGAGTGAAGACGACAGTTGATGTCTTAAAAGAAGTTAACCTTGGCACCGATGAAGAACCAAGACCCACCTACCTAAGTGCTTTACTAGAAGCTGATGAAGAGAACACTTCTATTGGGTTACTCAAAGAGTTCAGGGATGTCTTCGCTTGGAGTTACAAAGAGATGCATGGCTTGGACCCGAAAGTAGCAGTCCATCACCTCACAGCCAAAAATGGTGCTCGCCCTGTTAAACAAGCTCAAAGGCATTTTAGGTCGGACTTGGTTCCCTTGATTGAAATCGAAGTTAACAAACTCATCGAAGCTGGATTTATTCGTGAAATTAAATACCCAACATGGGTTTCAAGTATTGTCCCTGTAAGGAAGAAAAATGGCCAGATTCGAGTGTGCGTTGACTTTAGGGATCTTAACAATGTGTGCCCGAAAGATGAGTTCCCGCTTCCCATTCCATAACTGATGATCGATGCTACTACAGGGTACGAGGCAATGTCATTTATGGACAGCTCATCAGGCTATAAACAAATTCGCATGGCGCCAAAAGATGAAGAGCTTACTGCATTCCGTACCCCCAAGGGTATTTATTGCTACAAGGTAATGCCTTTTGGCTTGAAGAACGCTGGTGTTACTTACCAAAGAGCTATACAAAATATCTTTGAGGACCTTCTCCACAAGAATGTCAAATGCTATGTTGATGACTTGGTGGTGAAATCAAGAAAGATAAGTGACCACTTGAAAGACCTCAGAATGGTGTTTGAGTTGCTCAGGAGATACCAACTTAGGATGAATCCATTAAAATGCGCCTTTGGAGTTACCTTCGGAACGTTCCTGGGTTTCATTGTCCGACATCGAGGGATTGAATTAGATCAAGCTAAAGTAGATGCAATCTTGAAAATGCCTGAGCCCACAATATTCATGAATTGAAAAGTCTGCAAAGAAAGCTAACATACCTTAGGAGATTCATCTCAAACCTAGCTGGGAGGTACCATCCATTCAACCGCCTTATGAAGAAAGGTGTCCCTTTCAAATGGGACCAAGCGTGTAGCAATGCCTTTGAGAGAATTAAATCCTACTTGATGAAGCCTCCGGTTTTGGCAGCCCCTATACTTGGAAAGCCGATGATACTATACATTTCAGCACAAAAAAGGTCTGTTGGAGTACTGTTGGCCCAAAAAAATAGTGAAGGGAAAAAAAACTCCCTTTACTACTTGAACAGGATGATTGTCGCGCACCCTTTATTCCTCTTATTCGCGGAATATCGGGTTTATGACATTGGTTGGGACAACTCTTTACTTTTGGGAAAGGGGTTTGCATATTTTGAAGAGCCGCCACCTAACGATTTTAAGGTGCGTTAGGGCACCTGAAGGGTTCAATTACAACTACATTGCTAACTAGAGATTTGGGTAAGGGCTTGAAATTATCCTAAGGGGAAGGTATTAGGCACCCCTCAAGATCCACAAGTTTAGTTCCCGGCCAAATGGTTTCGTGAATTTGTACAAATAACAAGTAAATGCTCAAATAAGAAGGGATTTAAGTCTTAAGCATATAGGTCCTTAGAAAACAGTAGGGATGATTACGAACTAGCGTATACATGTGTACTAGGTTTATAATAATATGTATCACATCAATGCAATACCCGGTAATCACTCCTCGAAGAGGGGCTACACGTGGTATTAGCGCAACGGTCATCATATCCATATTCTACCCTTCCCACCTGTGAAGGTAATTAAAGTGTATGTTTGGTCATGGACTTTATTGCGTGCTATTATCCGTCCCATCCTATCAATCCTGGAGGAGGCTAGGACTACTATCCTAGAAGGAGGTACTAGGTTGACCTCTAGGTTTAAAGGACAAGATTCTAAGTGACAAACAATGACAATTAAGACTGCAGATAAGGGAAAACAAATAAGAGCAGATACAAGGCCCAAGTATTCCTCCACAGATTATGCACATGATTAGCACGACTCAAACACAAGTAAGGACTTATTAACTTCAGAGCATAAAGCATGATATCTAGGTGAGAATGCAATAGTGAGGCAGCTCTATTACTAATTAATAGGATGAATTTTATCAGTTTCTTACTGATTATAACCATTAATAGTAAAGCAACAAGTATAAAGGAGTATGTTTCAAGTTTTAATAGATTTAACACCTAAAGCTTGCTTATGCGTATGACAACACTCAGTAATTATCCGGATTATTAAAGAAACTATTACAAGTTAGTTTGCCTAAACATGATGTACTTAGGTGTTGCAAAATACAGAAATATTACCAGTTGTTTGGAAATATGATGAAATTATTTTTCAAGGCCTTTTTCATGCAATCAGTCGTTAAACTAGGTGTTGAATGAGGTCCTAAGACATGATATCTAATATGCACACATAAGGATGCAGAATGCAAAATTCCTAGGCAGGATTTCTAAATGCATAAAGTCACAGTATTTGAACATGCTATGTAGCAAGTATGAGGATGACTTGTTTATTAGCGCATTATTATCCTAAGCATGATTCCTAGGTGTAACACAACATTACAATGATATTAGAACTGGTTTACATGAATAACAGGTTTATATTAACGATTAATCGTAGAGCATGATTTCTATATGATAAATGACAATGCCATAACAGGATGCTGAAGCAGTAAACGTGAGCCTAAGAAACAGGATGTCTAATGCATGATATGCTCGCATACAATCAGCCCTAAACATGAGGCATGGTATCTACCCTTTAACATGGATAATCTATATCGCAACCCTTCCCTTTCCACTATCCATTCCCAAATATATGTTTACAAATTATTACAGGCCAGGGAATTATGAATTACACAGCCAAAGGAAAAATAAGAAGTTACTTCTATAGGGAGCCTTCAATTAGGCCCAGATCTTCCAAACCTCAATGCCTTTGGTGTTGCATAGCCTTTCATACTCCGGGTGTGTTAGAGTTCCTAAGGACCTCAAGGGCTCCCGGGCAGTGCTCACACCCAGACATAGCCAAAGAGTTAAACATGTGCAGTGTGGGAAGTGCCTGCCTTGTGTGTCAGAGTTCAGAGGGTACTCAAAGGGTCCCCAAAGCAGTGCTCACATGAAGGGGGCTGAAGTTAGACTTCTAAGAGCATGTGTGAGAGTGCTTTTTATTTTTTTTAAAGGGTTTAAGTAAGGAACAGTTTTGAGAAAGTGTAAGTAAGAAAACAGTTTTCAAGAAGTAAATGGAAGCTTAACATCACACAAAGGACCAAGGATAGTCCAACAATCACAAACAGGGGTAATGGGATTTGGGGGACAAATACAGAGCATGTAAGGGCAGACATGCAGCAGGAAGATACACACATAGACATACAATTAGAAACTCCTAAGGGTCTAGAGGATCAGGGGGTACAATAAAGTTCTAGGTAAGATTAACAACTAAGGCCACGGTTAAACTAATGTACCAGTCATAGGCATGTAAGAATTAGGTGCTAAGTGTATAGAAACATGCTGGTCATAAACAAATAAAGCCTAATTTAAACATGCAGGGGGGAGTTCAGGATCCTAGATACATGCTGAAAAATAAGTAAGCAAATTGGAAGCATACTGAATTACAACAGTAGTAGAAACATGTTGGTTTGAGGACTAAAATCTAAATTAGAACATACCAGTGAAGTCAAGAAAGAAGTAACCCAAACAGGAAAGTAGGAGATGCACAATAGTTAGCCTTGGCTTGCAGCCGGCTAACTTAGAATAGTACTAGTTAGCACAGAAGAGAGAGCAGAAAGTCTTTTAAATTGTGAGATAGAGATTTTTGAACAAATCAGTTCGTGTGTATGTGTTCGTGAGAGACTAGAGTATTTATAGTTTTGAAAACGAGAAGTGAAATAAGGTAAGGAGTAATAGTTTAACATAATTATAGAAATAATGTTCAATCAGAATCAATCAAAGACCTGTACTCCCTTTCATTAGGGAGTCATAATTCAAACGGCACAATTAGAGTTAGATAAGGAAAAGAATCAACTATAAAACTGACCTTTTACCATAAAAAGAGTAGTAAGGTATATAGCAAGAAATTAAGTCTAGGTACATAACACATAATTAGGGAGAGTATATGTCAGAAAATCAACAACCTATTCGTGCACATAAATAGGGTATAGTACAATTTAGTTCTGAAAATTAGTCACAAGAATCACGGATGGGATTGAAAATCACAGGGACTCAATGATAGCTAAGGAAAGTATCACACAGACAAGGAAACAATTCGAAAATCAGTACAGAATTACAACGAAAATGCACAAAGTCACATATTCAGGGAAGATATCACAGGTCTAAGGAGTTTACACAAAAATCAGTACAAATTATTGTGTGAACAATCAATAAGGCAAACAGTCAGACCTATTAATTGTTAAACAACATGTATTGAACAGAATCAGAGAAACCCTAAGCAAGTATTTGGAGAAACAATAGAAAATCAAAACCCTAACAACAAAATTATGGCAAGAAACTCAGAGAGAATCCAGAAGAACATATGGATAAATAATACGGACAGAAACCCTAAAAATTAGGGTTTCATTGGAATACTTAAGAGTAAGAGAGGAGATTTAAGCAGAACGTTTAAAAAACATTATTGAAATTCAATTTTAATACTAAAAGCAGCAGATCAAACATTTAAAAAGGGGTTAAGAAACCCTAGTTTTGGAAAAAAATGAAGGATCGTTCGAAAAAATAGGAGAACCTTTAAAGAAAACTCAAGAAAACCTCATAATACGCATAGATCTGTTACAGATCTAAAAGAATCGGAATTTTAGAAGTTAGGGTTTCAAAGAGAGAACCCAGAGAGAGAAAGTTGGTATAGAAAACACTGGATCTAGCCGGAAAGTAGGAAAATCTTACTGGAATCGAGCCATGAAGGCCTGAGATAGGCCAAAGGTATGAGGGAGTGGACCCTAGTCTCTTGAAGACCTTAGAGACAGCAACACCGGTGAGAAGGAGCCATGAGAGGTCTGAGGATGGTGAGGATTCCATGGCTTCCGGCTAAGAGCGGCCGAAGAAGACGATCAGACCTCATCAGAGGTGGAGAGACCAGAGGTCTCTAGAGAGAACTAGAGAGATAGAGAGAGAGTGTGAGAGGGGGGAAATGAGAGACGTGTGGGAGGTCATTAGGGTTTAATTATGGAAGGTGAAATCTGGGCCGTTGATCTAATTTGATCAACGGCTTAGATTGATCCGAGGTTGGGCCGGGTAGGAATTAAGTAGACTGGGCCTGGCTTTTGGGCTGATTTAATTGGGTTGGGGTCCAGTTGGATTTAGGCTAGAATTTAAATAGAGAGTGCTAACTATTAAATATCCAATTAAAGTTAACTAAAATAATTTATAAAATGGTTGATAATTGCAAATATATGAAATTGATGCTTAATAAATTAAATTACATGATTAATAAGTATTAAAGAATGCAAACGACTAATTAATGGATAAATATAGTATAAAATATATGATTAGGCTATAATTGCAAAATTATTATAATTATAGCCAAAGAGTGCCAATTTGGCTAATTGTGAACTGATTTGGTCTTAATAGGATAAAAAATAATATATTAAGTCAAGAATTGTTTTTTGAAATCATTTGTAATGCAATTTATAATTAATTATTGAAAATGAAATATTGAATAAATTTATAAAAATATGGGAAAATTACTTAAAAGTACCAATTGTTATGAAAACATGTTTTAGAAGGTATATATGCAATTTTAAAATAATTTGATGAAATATTGCGTATCAACAACTGCCTCTCTTTACCCGAGAAGGATGAAAGAGGTGTCGGGTAAAGATATGATGGCCAATTTTGACTGAGTTGAAATGGTTCGGAAGATTGAGGTCGCACCCTGGCATCTGAGCTACCTACATATCCCTGGTTTTACAGAAATCATGTCGTATGTAGTTCAGGAATCATCGGCGAAGTATACCGATGAAGTTTCACAAGGACGAACGCAAAGTGCAGTGTCGGGTGGTTAAGGGCTTACAGGATAGTTGCGAGACCTGGAGCGGAACCGCTACCGCCAGGATGGCTATTGCTAGCCGGATTACCTGCAAATGAATAACAAGCATATATCGTGCATAATTTAAAAATGATGCAAATTCCCATTGGACCATGAATGTTGTCTTCGGACAGTTAAGGATGACATCCTCAGACCATGATGTCCTGGGCCATGGATTATTTTGATGAGGAATTCACATGCCATGAAATGATGTTCAGGCCATGAGGATGGTGCCTCCAAACCATGACGCCTTTGAATAATGATATGCAAAATGATAAAAAGAGATCCTCAGGCCATGACATGGTGTCCTAGGGCTATGAAGATGGTGCCTCCGAACGATGACGCCTTTGGATAAGTTGGCGATATTTCAGCCCATGAAGATGCAATAGCATGATGCGGACGAGACAAAGTTTAGTCTTGCAAATTTTTAAAAAGAAAGCAGAGCTTAGCCCGAAAAGAAACAAAGTGAATAATGATAGAGATAGTGATTTCTTTGAAAAGTGAAGGGGAGGTAGAGTTTAACCTCGGAAGGCAGAAAGGTAGCCTTATGCAATATGCGAATGCAGATGGAGGTAGCGTTTAACCTCGGAAGGTAGAAAGGTAGCCTTATGCAATATGCGAATGCAGATGGAGGTAGCGTATTACCTCGAAAGGCAGAAAGGTAGCTTTATGCAATATGCGGATGCAGATAGAGGTAGCGTTTAACCTTGGAAGGCAGAAAGGTAGCCTTATGCAATATGCAGATGCAGATGGAGGTAGCGTTTAACCTCGGAAGGCAGAAAGGTAGCCTTATGCAATATGCGGATGCAGATGGAGGTAGCGTTTAACCTCGGAAGGCAGAAAGGTAGCCTTATGCAATATGTGGATGCAGATGGAGGTAGCGTTTAACCTCGGAAGGCAGAAAGGTAGCCTTATGCAGTATGCGGATGCAGATGGAGGTTGCGTTTAACTTCAGAAGGCAGAAAGGTACCTTATGCAATATGCGGATGCAGATGGAGGTAGTGTTTAACCTCGGAAGGCAGAAAGGTAGCCTTATGCAATATGTAAGGAAGGACGACAGAAATTCTTAGCTGGTGTTAAATTGCGATAGAGCATTGTGATAATGAAGCATTGTTTGCGCTGATAATAAGTGTTGGCGTGACGAGTTTGAGGAACGATGTCTGTCCTTGGAGCGGATAATATATTTTGGGGCCTTTTGCAATTTTGTGCATGCGTCCAAAGAAAGATCATGAGTTTTGTAAAGGAGAAAGGTTAGTTCGCATTCCTGCTGGCCCTGCTTGGCGCGTTTGCTTGATCATGATGATACCGTCTGTGTCATTGGGGTAGCGTTCGCTAAACAAGCTGCTTTAGAAAAAAAATATGCATGATTTTTGTAAAAGTATAACCTATAATCTAAAATAGTTTTAGATGAACCAACAACATGACACGGCTTGAGACATTGCGAACTCTCTTGTTGCGGAATTTTAAGGGTCCTCCTCAAAATTCTGCCCCAGTTTTCTGGGTGGATGCCTCTGACCGCTACTCGCGCCGCGACTGGCTGAACTTGCTTCGAAATTTTGGGGGTCCTCCTCAAAATTCTGCCCCAGTTTCCAACTGCAGGGAAAAATAGATTTTTATTGAATTGTGACCGAACCCATAGGGCTGCCTACATATCCCCTCTTAAATGGGAATCAGGTCAAGCGTAGTTCAAATTACATCACTGAGAAAGAATAAACATTACACATAGTAGTGCTTGACTGCATCTGAATTGATCGGTTTCGGCCAAACTTCTCCGTCCATTTCTACAAGTATGAGTGCCCCTCCTGTCAGCACTCTATGAACCATGTACGGACCTTGCTAGTTGGGAGAGAACTTTCCCATGGATTCATCTTGATGCGGAAAGATTTTCTTG
Source organism: Nicotiana paniculata (assembly GCA_005239505.1). NCBI lineage: Eukaryota > Viridiplantae > Streptophyta > Magnoliopsida > Solanales > Solanaceae > Nicotiana > Nicotiana paniculata. The sequence goes on from ML352700.1 coordinate 15,394, forward strand.
TTGAAGACCTTGGCCATTCTATTCTGATATAGTTGACCATGACATACTGCATTCATTCTTTTCCCGTCTATGAGGGCCAATTGCTCATAACGGCTTCTTACCCACTCTGCGTTGCTGAGCTCAACTTCATGTATAATTCTTAGAGATGGAATCTCCACTTCAGCAGGAATAACAACCTTTGTACCATAAACTAGCATATAGGGAGTTGCCCCTGTTAATGTGCGGACAGTGGTGCGGTATCCCAGTAAAGTGAATGATAACTTATCATGCCAATGCTAGTGCCTTTCTATCATCTTTCTTAGTATCTTCTTGATGTTTTCTGAATCCCCCGGGTTGATAACTTCGGTCTCATCCAGGTTGGACTTAGGTCTGTTCTCAAAGTTCTCAACTTCTTTGACAATCTCGTCAGGTATGTCGTCCTTTTCTGAATCAATGTCCGTTAGCTGCGTTGTCTCATTGCATGTCACAGTCATCGGTTCATAAAGACAAGTAATAGTAATGTTGTATAAATAAAGTAATGAGAGAAAACAATAACAATAAATATCAAATTCGTGAGAGAAATTTAAAAGATGCTTTGATAGATTGAATAACTGTTTTGAGAATTGAAGATCTTTATTGCAGAAATTGAAAAATGCAGGAAAAGGAAAATCATTTAGTAAATAAAACAGTAAATAATTCTTGTTTTAGCCTTGCTTCCCCGAGGCTCGTCGGGCTTTGGTTGTCTTGATAGACCAGTTCTTGAGATATGTCCCTTTGATTACAGTCTGTATGGAAGGGCCTTCCTCCCCCTCCTCCTCGAAAATAACACAGCAGTCCATATCATCATCCTCTAGGAACAAACTCCGCATTGCTGCAAGTGCTTCATCCTTATCTGAACCGTAAATAGTGTCGGCCTGCTTGAAAGTCTGCTCAAGATGAGGTATTGGTTGCTCCAAAGGGTAATAGGGACTGCGCCAAGGTGGTGACGAGTCGTTGAATTCCTGCCAAGTGTACTCATACCCCAGACCAAAAGTGGTTCCATGCTCCTTGAGCTTTATGGGCTTCATGATCCCTTGGAGGTTTTAACCGAGCCCTTTTCCTGGATCATACCCTCTCTAGTTCAAGATGCTCTCAATCTTTTTATCCCACCATTTGTCCTTGTCAATAGCATTGACCCGTTCAATGTGGTGGTAAGTTCCTCCGCCTATCTTCATTTCTTTGTCAATCACCGGAATAGTTTGACGACTATAAATGGGATTGCTACCGTCACCATGAATAATCACCTCTTGGTGGTTCCACTCAAATTTTACCGCCTGATGTAGTGTTGATGCTAAGGCCCTAGAAGCATGAATCCAAGGTCGTCCCAACAACAGTTTGTAGGATGCCGGAACATGTATCACCTGGAAATCCACTTCGAACCAAGTCTGTCCCATCTGTGCACATAGACTGATCTTCCCCATGGTGGACCTCTAAGAACCGTCAAAGGCTTTCACATTGATGCTTTATCTCATGTATCCCTTTACTTAATTTCTTGAGTGTTATCAACGGAAAAATGTTTAAGACTGGAACCTCCATCGATCAAGATTCTTGTGATGAAATGATCTTCGCATTGCACGGTGATGTGCAGTGCTTTGTTGTGCCCCAATACTTCAGGTGGTAGCTCATCCTCATGAAAAGTGATTTTATGACTCTCCAGTACCTGGCCTACCATATTGGCCATTTCCCGACTAGTGATGTTGTTTGGCACATATGCTTCACTCAACACTTTTAACAAAGCATTTCTGTGTGTTTCGAAATTCTGCAGCAGAGAGAGGATGGATATCTATGCCGGTGTCTTGTTCAGTTGGTCGATGACTGAATACTCCTTAGCCTGCAGCTTTCTCCAAAGGTAATCGAGACTCGTTTCAATAAGGAGAAGCCAGTTGGCGGCCCGCTTGCTTGACTCAGCCAGTTGCTCAGGGGTGTAGATCCTACCAGTTCTCGTCATACCCTGTGCTGCGACAGCTTCCTCAAACCTGACCTTGCCTTTCCTTCTCACCTCGGCTGTGTAGTCCCAAGGGATAGCATTTGAATAGAAGGGTGGCGTGGTTGACATTGCCACCAAAATTGGTGCATCCATCTTTATTTCAAACGGAATATGTGTTCCGGGTGGCAAGACTACGACCTCGAATGAAGCTGGCGTATTTGCTGGAGATACAAACTCAACTTCAATTGGCACTAGTGACCTTGTAGGTGACGCTTCTTCAAACTCAAATGGTATAGACATATTCACCTCAGCGGCCTCAAATGGCTGAATCTGGACTATGATCAGTTTGAGAGTGACTGTGGATTTCTTTGGGTCATCACCTTCTGCGATCAACCCGATTGACCCCTCGGGATCCCAATCATCTTCTATTTCAATCATATGGATACCTCTACCCTTATGGTCTGGCAGAGGATTGTTGCGGACGTTTGGAGCAGGGTCTTTTGCCACAATAATCTTGTTGTCAATGAGAGCCTATGTTTTATCCTTCAGAGAACGACATTCTTCGATGGTGTGTCCTTTCATGCCAGAATGGTATGCACATGATTTGTTTGGTTAACCCACTGAGAAGGGTTCTCAGGGGTGGAAACAGGGATAGGTGTGACATTACCAGCAGCTTTGAGTTTTTCATACAGCTGGTCAATGGGCTCGGCTACGGCGGTGTATTGCTTTGGAGGGCGGCGATCAAAATTGGGACGAGGTCTAGGGAAGTTTTGGCGTGCATGGGGTGATTGGTATTGGGATGGATGGGAATTATAAGTGTGGTAGACAGGAGCGGGTTGTGGATATTTGGGCGAAGCAGGTTGATATGTGGGTGGTGGAGCTTGGTAGGAAGGTGGTGGAGTTTGGTAATTTGGTGAGGGTGCTTGGTAATTCGGGGTTGGATGATATGTGAGTGGAGGTGTCAGATAGGTTTGGTACTTGAGCGGGAACTTGGTTCTTTGTGCAACCATTACGGCTCCCTCGTTTTTCTTCTTAGACACACCACCGGACTGCAGAGCCTAGTTAGTGGCTTGCAAGGCTTCAAAATTTGTAACCATACCGCTTTTAATACCTTCTTCAATACGCTCACCCAATTTGATGATGTCAGAGAACTTGTGGCCCTCAACCATCATTAATCGTTCATAATACTATGGGTCCTGAGCCCGGACAAAGAACTTGTTCATCTGTTCTTCCTCTAGAGCAGGTCTAACTTTAACGGCTTCGGACCTCCAGCGAGTAGCATACTCGTGAAAGGTTTCTGTAGGTTTCTTCTTCAAATTTTGAATGTAGAACACATCCGGTGCGTTCTCTGTGTTGAATCTAAACCTGTCCATGAAATCAGACGCCATGCTTACCCAGCTTGACCATTTCTTGGGGTCTTGGCTGATTTACCAAGATAGTGCGTCTCCCTTCAAAATCCTCATGAACAGCTTCATGTGGATCCTTTAATCCTTTCCTACGCCAACCAATTTGTCACAATAGGTCCTCAGATGAACTCTCGGACCACCGGTACCGTCAAACATTTTGAACTTTGGAGGTTTGTACCCCTCGGGAAGTTCGACATCAGGTTGGATACAAAGGTCTTCATAATTCAACCCTTCAATCCCCTTGGTTCCTTCAACACCCTGGACTCGGCTGGTCAGTTTCCTAAGCTCCTCGGCCAAGTTCCTGATAAGTAAATCATTTTGGTCAGACGCAGATGCCAGTGGGATAGGCGGAGTGGAGTGGGTCATGGTTTCCACATAGATGGGATTTATAGGTGTGGAAATGGTCTTTTGTGGGGTTTTGAGGTTCTGGGATGAGTAGTGGAGTGTTATTTGAGGTGTGGCAAGCATTGCACCGCGTCGGGAGAGTTTGGTTCTTTGGGGGAGTGGTGTGATGGTGAGGTGCGGGATGATTTTGCTGTCTTGGGATATTTTGTGGAGGTGCGGGGTGTTGAGCATTTGGAAGGTTGACGTCAGGAATGTTGAGGGAAAATTACAAGTTGGCCAGATTCTGGACTTGATCGAGTTCTTCCTGAAACTTCAGCAATTTCTGTTCAAGTGGCGACATGTTCTCATGTAGGACCTGAATACCTCGGCCATCAGTGGCCTCTACCCGTTCAATCACATTCTCCTTTTTGATGCCGCTAGACTCTTCCATATTACTTTTTCCTTTGTCTTTGCCCTTAGGAGAACTAGGGGGAGGAGTAGGTGGAGGGCCCTTGGATCTGGTGCGATAGGCTGATGATGCCAGAATACACGAACTAACCTTTAGGGAGGGGAGTAAGAAAAAATAAAAACAAAAGGTAACCAAGTCAGCGAGGATCATGAAAAGAGTATTGCCGTATTTAAACACTTCATGCGGAAATGAAAGCGTGTCCTAAATTGGGGACCTCTTTTTGCCCGAGGTAAGCCTAGAGACAAACTGATGTGGAGAACTTAACATGCTAAATGCCTCATTTTATTGATAATAAAATAGACAAATCCCGAAATAATATACGAAAATAAAAAGTCACTAATGGCCATTGGCCGTATTACACTGATAGAAAAATAAAGACATTCCTATCTACTTGGTCCCAGAAGGACCTTCCCCAGATTCGGCATTCTTGCTTTCTTCTAACAGCTTTCCCAGCTCGCGAACTCCCAGCAACAGGTAAGTTCTGGCTAGGTATCCCCCTGCAGCTCCCTCAACCTTTTGACAATCTTCAACCCTTTTGATGAACTTTTCTTTCAAATCGATTATACCTCGTTCCAAGTACCCCAACCTCTTGTTGGCACTGATAGACATGTCCTTCTATTCCTCGATCAGTCTTTTGTTGGACTCATGTATCTTGTGGTGATCATCCTCATTTTCCCGGATCCTTTTATGCAACTGGTTGAACTTGACTTGTGCTTCAGCCATTTCATCTATAACCCTATGACCTCGGACATACCCCAGCTTGCTCTGACCACCCATATCCTCTTCTAACCAACCAAGATAGAAAGGGATATAACCTGCGTGATACCTGTCTGGCTCGATGGTGTCTTTCTCAAGTATAACCTTGCAGTGCCACAGGTGCTGAGCTTGGCACTTGTGAGGACTGTCATTATTTTGAAAGTCGGCTCAAAGATGGCTCATCTTCTCGGCCCTAAAGATGACTTGCTTCCTTCCTTCTTGTCTCATAACTCGAATAGGGATGTAAGGGTATGTCCCCCTTAGACCAATCAGTATAAAAAATGATGCGTCTCGGGATCGAATGATGAACTCATCCGTTGGAAACCATTCGAACATCCATTGAACCTGTTCTTCAGTCAGGTTATCAAAAATCTCGACCCATCCTTCAGCATTTTCAGGTTGAGCGAACATGTCAGGGATATAGTTCATTCGCTTTGGGTGATGGAAAGCAGTGTGGTCATCCCACATTCAGCGGTGGATGACCTGTCGATATTCGCCTTTTTGGAGATGTTCCACGAGCCAGAGTTGAAGTAATAAATTGCAACCTTCGAAATGCTTTTCTCCTTGTTGACACCTTTCTAAGGCCCAATATATATCTGCAACGATCATGGGCACAATGCTGAAATATTGCCCATTTACCCCTTCCATTATGGTCTTAGTTACCATGGCTAGCATGGTATGGATCCTTTCCTTCTTCACCGGGAACACGATCAAACCCAAAAAGCAGACCATAAACACAAACACTCAGCAATGGACGTGTCCCAAAGAGGTGATAGCAAACTCATCATGGTAGGTACGATATGATTTGATGTAGCCATACCTTTCGTACAAGTAGTCAAAAGGAATGTATGAATCCTCCAGACATACCAATTCCGCGTCCTTTTTCAGACCCATCATTTTGAGGAAACTTTTGCCTATGCGGTTCTCAGGCATCAGCAACCCCAGAGTTTCCCATACTAGGTTAGCCAGCCCTCTTATCTCTTCTATCAACGGCGTCATTTTGATGTTCCCAAAGCGGAACACGAATCTTTCACGATCCCAGAACAGGGTAGCAGCCTCTACTATCATTTTCTTAGGCTGTATTTCCAGAAGAGATGGTAGATTACCCAAGTGTTTCCTGACGATAGCTTTGTCGCTAGAGTGTAGATCCTCCTACCAACTCAGCAGTTTTGGGTGGATGTTGGAGACCATGCCGAATCTGGGGACTTCGTGTCTCATTTTTTTTCCTGCAAAACAAATAGGTTAGGCCCTTACCCCCACCGGACTCGACTATCTAAAGTCAATAATTAGCAGGAAGCATTTAGTTCTCCAAATAAATGCACAGAACGTAAGGGCATCCTTTTGGGTTTAGGGAAACCTGGTGGACTTTTGGATAAGGCTATCTTAAAAGCTATCGTGCGGACGACACTTTAGCTTGACTAGGTTTGACCATGATGCATGCAATAGTGCAACAGAGTAAGGTTTCTATGGGGTTTTAGACTGGTACCCTTGAGTGTACAACTCAAGGGGGAAAGGCACAGAATCGTCCCACTGCACCGCTGATCGACTAGTTTTACCGCAAATAAGCCTTTTCGAATTTAGTGGGTAATAATATAGGAAGCGCGCAACCACTCATCAAGAGTTGCTATAGTATTTTGTGTGGCACGAGTGGAGTATGAATGTTGAGCATGATTTATGCAATAAGTATTTAAAAAAGTTGTCACGTATTTGCACATTAAAGAAAGCAGTAAAAACGGTAATAATGATTTAAAGCAGCTACAAAAGGAAACAAAGAGACATGTCAGTTACGTTTTGAAAAAAATGAATACCCGAAGTAAACAATTAATTGCATGTAAAGGGAATAGGAAAGGGTGCAAGTATTTAAAAATAAAGGCATAAATTCACGAAACAATTTGAAATGGTAAAAGCTTGGATATCCCCAGCAGAGTCGCCATGCTGTCGCGCACCCTTTTTTCGTCTTCTTCGTAAAATATCGGGTTTATGACATTGGTTGGGACAACTATTTCCTTTTGGGAAAGGGGTTTGAATATTTTGAAGAGCCGCCACCTATTAATTTTAAGGTGCGTTAGGCACCTAAGGGGTTCAATTACAACTACTTAGCTAACCAGAGATTTGGGTAAGGGCTTGAAATTATCCTAAGGGGGAGGTATTAGGCACCCCTCAGGATCCACAAGTGTGGTTCCCGGCCAAATGGTTTCCTGAATTTGTACAAATAACAAATAAAGGCTCCAATAAGAGGGGATTTAAGTCTTACGCATATAGGTGTTTAGAAAACAGTATGGATGATTACGAACTAGCGTATAAAGGTGTCCTAGGTTTATAATAATATGAATGACATCAATGCAATACCCGGTAATCACTCCTCGAAGAGGGGTACACGTGGTATTAGCGCATCGGTCATCATGTCCATATTCTACCCTTCTCACCTGTGAAGGTAATTAAGGCGTATGTTTGGTCACGACTTTATTGCGTGCTATTACCCGTCCCATCCTATCAATCCTGGAGGAGGCTAGGACTACTATCCTAGGTTGAACCCTAGGTTTAAAGGACAAGATTCTAAGCGACGAACAACGACAATTAAAACTTCAGATAAGGGAAAACAAATAAGAGCAGATACAAGGCCCAAGTATTCCTCCAAAGATTATGCACATGATTAGCACGACTCAAACACAAGTAAGGCCTTATTAACTTCAGAGCATAAAGCATGATATCTAGGTGAGAATGCAATAGTGAGGCAGCTTTATTACTGATTAATAGGATGAATTTTATCAGTTTCTTACTGATTATAACCATTAATAGTCAAGAAGAAAGTATAAAGGAGTATGTTTCCGGTTTTAATAGATTTAACACCTAAATCTTTCTTAAGAGTATGACAACACTCAGTAATTATCCAGATTATTAAATAAACTATTACAAGTTAGTTTGCCTAAACATGTTGTACTCAGGTGCTGCAAAATACAAAACTATTACTAGTTATTTGGAAACATGGTGAAATTATTTTTCTAGGACTTTTTCATGCAATTAGTTGTTAAACTAGGTGTTGAATGAGGTCCTAAGACATGATATCTAATATGCACACACAAGGATGCAGAATGCAGAATTCCTAGGCAGGATTTCTAAATGCATAAAGTCACAGTATTTGAATATGCTATGTAGCAAGTATAAGGATGACTTGTTTATTAGCACATAATTATCCTAAGCATAATTCCTAGGTGTAACACAATATTACAGCGATATAGAGCTGGTTTACATGAATAACAGGTTTATATTAACGATTAATCCTAGATCATGATATCTATATGATAAATGATAATGCCATAACAGGATGCTGAAGCAGTAAACGTGGTTCTAAGAAACAGGATGTCTAATGCATGATATGCTCGCATACAATCACCCCTAAACATGAGGCATGGTATCTACCCTTTAACATGGATAATCTATATAACAACCATTCCCTTTCCACTATCCACTCCCAAATATTTGTTTACAAATTATTACAGGCCAGGGAATTATGAATTACACAAGCAAAGGAAAAACAAGAAGTGACTTCTATAGGGAGCCTTCAATTAGGCCCAGATCTTCCAAACCTCAATGCCTTTGGTGTTGCATAGCCTTTCATAGTCCGGGTGAGTCAGAGTTCCTAAGGACCTCAAGGGCTCCGGGGCAGTGCTCACACCCAAACATAGCCAAAAAGTTAAACACGTGCAGTGTGGGAAGTGCCTGCCTTGTGTGTCAGAGTTCAGAGGGTACTCAAAGGGTCCCCAAAGCAGTTCTCACACGAAGGGGGCTGAATTTAGACTTCTAGGAGCATATGTGAGAGTGCTTTTTATTTTTTTAAAAGGGTTTAAGTAAGGAACATTTTTGAGAAAGTGTAAGTAAGAAAACAGTTTTGAAGAAGGAAATGGAAGCTTAACATCACACAAAGGACCAAGGATAGTCCAACAATCACAAACAGGGGTAATGGGATTTGGGGGAAAAATACAGAGCATGTAAGGGCAGACATGCAGTAGGAAGATACACACATAGACATACAATCAGAAACTCCTAAGGGTCTAGAGGATCAGGGGGTACAGTAAAGTGCTAGGTAAGATTAACAACTAAGGCCATGGTTAAACTAATGTACCAGTCATAGGCATGTAAGAAGTAGGTGCTAAGTGTATAGAAACATGCTGGTCATAAAAAAATAAAGCCTAATTTAAACATGCAGGGGGGAGTTCAGGATCCTAGATACATGCTGAAGAATAAGTAAGCAAATTGGAAGCATACTGAATTACAAATAGTAGTAGAAACATGTTGGTTTGAGGACTAAAATATAAATTAGAACATACCAGTGAAGTCAAGAAAGCAGTAACCCAAACAGGAAAGTAGGAGATGCACAATAGTTAGCCTTGGCTTGCAGCCGGCTAACTTAGAATAGTAGTAGTTAGCACAGAAGAGAGAGCAGAGAGTCTTTTAAATTGTGAGAGAGAGATTTTTGAACAGATCAGTTCGTGTGTGTGTGTTCGTGAGAGACTAGAGTATTTATAGTTTTGAAAATGAGAAGTGAAATAAGGTAAGGAGTAATAGTTTAACATAGTTATAGAAATAATGTTCAATCAGAATCAATCAAAGACCTATACTCCCTTTCATTAGGGAGTCATAATTCAAACGGCATAATTAGAGTTAAATAAGGAAAAGAATCAACTATAAAAAGGGAGAGTATATGTCAGACAATCAGCAGCCTATTCGTGCACATAAATAGGGTATAGTACAATTTAGTTCTGAAAATTAGTCACAAGAATCACGGATGGGATTGAAAATCACAAGGACTCAATGATAACTAAGGAAAGTATCACACAGACAAGGAAACAATTCGAAAATCTGTATAGAGTTACAACAAAAATGCACAAAGTCACATATTCAGGGAAGATATCAGAGGTCTAAGGAGTTTACACAAAAATTAGTACAAATTATTGTGTGAACAATCAATAAGGCAAACGGTCAGACCTATTAATAGTTAAAAAACATGTATTGAACAGAAGCAGAGAAACCCTAAGCAAGTATGTGGAGAAACAATAGAAAATCAAAACCCTAAAAACAAAATTACGGCAAGAAACTCAGAGAAAATCCAGAAGAACATATGGATAAATAATGCGGACATAAACCCTAAAAATTAGGGTTTCATCAGAATACTTAAGAGTAAAAGAGGATTTTTAAGCAGAACGTTTAAAAAAATATTATTGGAAATCAATATTAATACTAAAATCAGAAGATCAAACGTTTAAAAAGGGGTCAAGAAACCATAGTTTTGGAAAAAAATGAAGGATCGTTTGAAAAAATAGGAGAATCTTTAAAGAAAACTGAAGAAAACCTCTTAATACGCATAGATCTGTTACAGATCTAAAAGAATCGGAAGTTTAGAAGTTAGGGTTTCAAAGAGAGAACCTAGAGAGAGCGAGAGAGTTGGTATAAAAAACACCGGATCTAGATGGAAAGTAGGAAAATCTTACTGGAATCGAGCCATGAAGGCCTGAGACAGGACAAAGGTGTGAGGGACTAGAGCCTGGTTTCTTGAAGACCTTAGAGATAGCAACACCGGTGAGAAGGAGCCATGAGAGGCTTGAGGATGGTGAGGATTCCATGGCTTCCGGCTAAGAGGCGGCCGGAGAAGACGAACAGACCTCATCGGAGGTGGAGAGACTAAAGGTCTCTAGAGGGAACTAGAGAGAGAGA
>ML352705.1:0-20220 GCA_005239505.1 Nicotiana paniculata
GGACTTAAAATCCTATATTACTTGTTGACCACGTACACTTGCGTGTGCATTGGGAAATCAACCCATTAGTGATTAGTGATGAAGGAACCCATTTTTGCAATCGGTTGCTGAATAACCTTCTAGCTAAATATGGGGTTCGTCATCGAGTTGCAACAGCATATCACCCTCAAACAAGTGGCCAAGCAGAGGTATCCAACAGAGAAATTAAGCAAATATTGGAGAAAACGGTGAGTGTGAACAGGAAAGATTGGGCTGCNCATATAGCATATTGGGCCATCAAGAAGCTAAACATGAACCTTGGAACCGCGGGTGAGAAAAGATTGCTGCAGTTGAATGAATTGGATGAGTTCAGATTGCACTCATATGAAAATGCCAAACTTTACAAAGAAAAGACCGAGAGGTGGCAAGACAAACATATAAAACCGTGTCATTTTGAGCCAGGCCAACAGGTATTATTATTCAATTCTAGGCTTAAACTATTTCCTGGAAAGCTGAAATCGAGATGGTCAGGCCCGTTTGAGATAGTGAGAATCACCCCATATGGTGCATTTGAGTTACGAGCTATAAATGGTGAAAGAAAATTTTTAGTGAACGGACATAGAGTCAAACACTATTGGGGTGGTACCATAAATCGCGAGAAGACTAAGGTTGTGCTCGCCGATTAGCCTGAGCAGAGTAGCAGAGTCGTGCCACGACTATAAATAAGGCGCTTGTTGGGAGGCAACCCAACCTGTATATCTTTTCATTAATTTTAAAATTTTTTTTTTTAGTCTCAGTTTTGTGTTACTTTTATTTTTTGCAGAGTAGGGGAAGTCTGAGTACCCGAAAGTTGAAGCTCAGGGGAATGTGTGAGCTTAAGTATGGGGTCATCCCGAATCTTAAAATTGAGAATCATGCCCGAGCTATGCCCGAGAGGATCTCAGGGAGTATTTCTCACCCTTGTCTTAATTTTAATTCTAAGTGATCATTCATCGAGGACTATGTATATCTTAAGTGTGGGGTGGGGAAACTACTTTCTGAAGTGTAATTGTATAAATTTAGTATATAAATATGGATTTTTCCCAACAATGGATCGGTTGGACAAGTTTCTTGAGGGATAAAGTCCTAGTTAAAAATACCAAAAAGATATTTTTATTTTTTTTACTTTTAAGATAGGTAGGTAGTATCCCTTGGTTTTTCTTTGGGCTCCGGTTCTTTTCCAAGGGTGTAACTTGAACCGGGTATTTTAATTTTTTTTTTAGAGAAGTTAGGAAGAAGCTGAGTTACTTTTAGAAATACCCTGTGACATGTTTGGTGCCGGCATATTAGGTTATGACATACATTCTGCTTTCCCTTATATTTGGGTTGACATGTGATGCCTGAGAAAAATAAATAGCCTAATTTGTGACGCCTTAGCTCAGTCGTTCGACTTGTATGCTACATAGTGTAATACTACTTAATTCTCTCAATTTTGTGTGCTTGCTTGACTGGAGAGTTGAATAGAACCGTTGTGATTGAGTCATGTGCAATGTGTGAGTGAGGTTTAGTGATTTTGCTATCCTGTGTAGTCTAGAACTTGCCCCGTGTGTTAATCTAAGCGAAATTGTAGGTTATGCTAGTCTAGGAGATGACGTAGGCGTTTTCTTTCTTGATCATGGATGTGCTTGTCACATAAGAAATAAATTTTCCATTGTTAGCCCCTTTGAGCCTTTAGACCTTTTCTTTGGTACCCACATTACAAGCCGTACCCCTATTTTGTTCTTAAATTGAGATTTTTGCACCTTTTCCTCCTAAGGCACTTAGTCGCTAAAAGAAGTAAGGTGAGATAATGGGGAGTAGTGTTTGAGTGGAGCCATGTAAGCTCCTGTTGGTGCACTAAAAGAAAACTTTATGCAAAAGTCATTGGTCATTGAATTTTCATGTATGNTAATTTTTTAGGAAGAAATTGAGTTGCTCTTAGAAATACACTATGACATGTTTGGTGCCGGCATATTAGGTTATGACATACATTCTGCTTTCCCTTATATTTGGGTTGACATGTGATGCCTGAGAAAAATAAATAGCCTAATTTGTGACGCCTTAGCTCAGTTGTTTGACTTGTATGCTACATAGTGTAATATTGCTTAATTCTCTCAATTTTGTGTGCTTGCTTGACTTGAGAGTTGAATAAAACCGTTGTGATTGAGCCATGTGCAATGTGTGAGGTTTAGTGATTTTCTATGCTATCCTGTGTAGTCTAGAACTTGCCCCGTGTGTTAATCTAAGCGAAATTGTAGGTTATGCTAGTCTAGGAGATGACGTAGGCATTTTCTTTCTTGATCATGGATGTGCTTGACACATAAGAAATAAATTTTCCATTGTTAGCCCCTTTGAGCCTTTAGACCTTTTCCTTGGTACCCACATTACAAGCCGTACCCCTATTTTGTTCTTAAATTGAGATTTTTGCACCTTGTCCTCCTAAGGCACTTAGTCGCTAAAAGAAGTAAGGTAAGATATTGGGGAGTAGTGTTTGAGTGGAGCCATGTAAGCTCCTGTTGGTGCACTAAAAGAAAACTTTATGCAAAAGTCATTGGTCATTGAATTTTCATGTATGGAATGTGCAGGAAAGAAAGAAAAAAAAAATTAATTGTACAAAAAGATACACACCTCCAAGTCTCTATTAACGTGTGCCGGTGAAAATAGAGAAGTGCTTACTTAATGAAAAAGAGTTATGTTGAATATGAATTGGTTGAGAAGAATATGTGTTGAATTGTGAAGGTTGTGTATTAAAGTGCTTAGGAGGGATAGTCACTATTCCTAAATATATCCTACCCGTCCCTTAGCCTACATTACAACCTCAAAAGTCCTAATTGATCCTAGACTTAGCTAACTTGAATTAGTGGAGATCTACACTACGGGCGAGCTTATGGTACGACCACGGGATGCATATGAATTCTTTGTGAGAGTGAGGGCATTTGTTCAATTGTGTGATGTCCTTAATTTATGTTCAAGAGCATATTTGAATGTGAGGACTATTTATATTCACTCTTTTGCTTGTTGGTGAGGGCACATGGTCTCATGAACGATTGGTAATGTTGTAAACTTTCTTGTTGGGTAGGTGCGTGAATTGAGAGGGCTTAGTGGTTGCAAGTCGACTCTTGAGGTTGGGTGGTTGCGATTAGGTTGTTGGTATGATTGAGTAAATTGTTATATTTGGGCATGTTTAAAGAAGGAAAAGAATGCGAAATTTTGTATGTTCATGCTTGATTGTCGGTATCGATCATAGTTAAGGGATAATGTGTGTGGTTGAAATGTAAAATACTCCTTGTTAATGAATTATGTACGTGTTGAAGGATATTACTCGAGGACGAGCAAGAGTCTAAGTGTGGGGTGTTCATGCGTGGCTAGAATTCATAATTTTAAGCATTATATACCTTGTATTTTATGTGCTTTAATGATAAAAATACACGCCGTATGTGCCTAATGGAGTTTATTTAATGTGTAGGTGAGTTGGAAATGGAAGCCGAGCTAAATGAGAGCAAAAACGTCGGAAAATACGCGCAAGAGTCGAAAAGGAGCGATCCGGGACAAGCCTGGCGTTAGCGAGGCGTTACACCCCAACCGCCAGGGGGTGCCTGGCGTTAGCGAGGCGTTACACCCCAAACGCCAGGGGGTGCCTGGCGTTAGCGAGGCGTTACACCCCAAACGCCAGGGAGTGACTGGCGTTACCCAGGCGTTATCCCCCAAACGCCAGGGTACCTGTTTCGGTGAAGTCCGAGTTTTAAAGGTTTTTAAGTGTTTTCAAGTGAGAATAGGAGTCTCTTACACGGTTAGGGTTTATCCCAACCATATAAATAGATCCAAGAACACAGCTTGGAGTGGGGGGGAGACAAATTTGGAGAGCAAATACACACACAAGATCATTGAAGGAGCAAGGATTATCAGCTTTCTTCATTATTATTCAAGTATTTTCAATTCATGCACACTTATGCAGTTGTTTGACCATAGCATGAGTGGCTAAACACCCATTGTTCTGGGGTTGTGGTTTAGCCATGGATATTGTTATTCAACACTAATTTAACTTTGAATATAGTTTACTCAATATATGGTTGTTTCTTCAATTCTGTGTTTAGTTGCTAAATTGTCTGGCCATCAATTAGGTTCTATATACTATCTATGTTGTGCTTGGGAAAGCCGTATATAGATTAGAGAAGAATTGAAGAGAGCGCGATCTTAACCCTTCAGGGGAGCGGATTTGTGGTTAGGATAGGAATATACCTAGTCACCGTGCTTAATTAAACATCGTAATCTTAGTGCGTTCTACTAGATTAATTCCATAGGAATATAGGCGTTAATCTATTGAGAATAGGTGAGGAGTGCTTCGGGAGAAGGCTATGAGAGCATTTATCGATTAATTAGCAACCATGAGTGAATTATATGAAAGGAAAAGTTAATTAGAATGCAATATGAGTGGTGAATAAACCACAACCCTGGAATATTTGTCTCTACTGAATACATCACAATAATTCTTGTCAATTGATAATTAGTTATTTCATAGAAATTTAGTATAAAATAATATATCCTTGATTTTATATTGGCTTGGTTAAATAACGATTAGAGTAATTTAGCAAGTATATTACACAAGTCCCTGTGGGTACGATATCTGGACTTAAAATCCTATATTACTTGTCGACCACGTACACTTGCGTGTGTATTGGGAAATCAACCAACAGTAGTCGAATCTGGAATGGGAAAGGGTCTAACCTTATTTGTTGCTGGATTGGTCCAAAGAATACCACCGTTGTTGCTGGATTGGTGGGAGGACCTTTCGCCAAGTGACAAAGGCCATGTGAAAAGGGTCCTCGGAAACTTACCCTCTTTACTGGATATCCAACCAAACAATTTGTTAATCGAAGCGGCCACTATGTTCTGAGATGGAGAAATGTCTGTGTTCCATTTTGGCAACATAGAAATGACTCCTCTCTTGGAGGAGATAGGGGGATCCGCTGGACTACCTTGGGACAATCCGATTTTATTGGTGCCAGAAAATCGTGCCGCTAGGGGGTTCCTAAATATAATGGGTTTAAAAAAGAACGATGATTTGGAGTGACTGAAGGAGTCCTACATAACCTTTGACTATCTCTATGAACGATATGGTCATGGCAAATCCTATCGTATCTTCCATGAGGAATTCTCTATCACTTCCTTGGGTCATATTCACCGCAGTGGTTTTGTGTTCGGTCTTTGCTTCATGGGCATACTACTTTCCAAGCAAAGGGGACAGGATTCACACTAGACTGGCTATGGTAGCCAAGACCTTAATGGAGGGGATCGAGGGGCAAACATATACCATTGTCCCTATGATCATAGCTGACATCTACCGAGCCTTGGACCACTGCCAGAAGGGGTTCAAACACTTTGAGGGTTGTAATCTGCTACAATAGGTTATGTTATTAGAGCATCTCCAAAGGGGTCAATATCATCAAGAGTTTCCACGAAGGGCGTGGAATGATCATATAGCATTCCATCACCCTAAGAGAATGACTTACATCCCAAACAGGTTTGCTCAACCGGAAAATGCTATAGAATGGGCGCAGTTTCTTGACAATTTGACTGAGTACCAGGTTCAATGGATGTTCGAAAGGTTCTCTACCAGTGAGTTCATCATCAAATCTAGGGATGCTCCGCACTTGGTGTTGATCGGGTTAAGGGGCATATACCCTTATGTTCCCACCAGGGTTATGAGACAGGCAGGCAGAAAGCAAGTCATACCGCGAGTTTCTAAAATGAGTCATTATAGGGCAGACTTTCAGGATGAAGACATCCCGTACAAATGTGAAGCTCAGCATATGTAACATCTAAAGGTTATTGTGGAAAAGGAGACCATCGAGCCAAACAGATACCACAAAGGACAGGTATGCTTTTACCTATCATGCTTGGGAGACAGCATAGCAGTGGTAGTTGAGTGGGAAATCGGTCGAGGAAACAATGTCATAGACGAAGTTGCTGAAGCCCAAGTTAAATACAATAAACTGCACAAAAGGGTTCATGAGTCAGAGGCCGAGCATCTGGAGCAACACAGAACTTATATGGAACTGATCAATGAATGGAAAGAAAGGGATATCAAATCTAATGAAAGACTAGAGTATTTGGAGCAGGGTCTGATGAAAGTGGAGGGGAAGATGAGGAAAAGAGTCGCCGACTGCTAGAATGCTGAGGGAAGCAAAGGAGGACATCTAGCAAGAGTGTACCTGCTGTAGGGCATGAATGTTCTGGGGAACCTGATCGGCAGAGCCAAGAAGATCAAGCCTAGGAAAGGTTCCCAAATTAGTGTCGTTTTAGATTTATCTGCTTTACATTAATGAAATGAGGCAATTATTGGTACTAAAATTCTCCAAATCAACTTGTCGCTAGGCCTACATCGGCACAACGAGGCTCCCAAATTAGGACGCAAATTTACATCCCCGCACTATGTGTTTAGATATTGCAAATACTCTTCTTGGAACCCTTATTGACTTGGTTACTTTTGTTGTATTTTCTTTCTTTCCTTTATAATTATCCCCATTCCCCAAGGTTGGTTCACGCATACTGGCATCATCAGCTTATCATACCAGATCCAAGGTCCCTCCACCTTTTCCTCCTCCAAATGTACCGGAAGGCAAAGGGAAAGCTAAAATGGATGATATAAGTGGCATCAGAACAGACAACACTGCACATGTTGAGAACGGGGAAACTTCCGATGGTCGGGGTACTAAGGCCCCAAATGATTTGGTCTTACGGCTTGGGCAGAAGATACTTGAACTACAGGGCGAGCTTGAGTAGGTCCGTAACTTGGCAAATATCTCCCTCACATTGAATGTCCCCGACACCCAGAACCATGCACCACCTCAGAAACACCCAACAACCACCCATAGAATCCTCCTGCACCTCACAAGTATACAACCCCTCCTCAAAATCAGCATCTCCCTACTCAATATCCACAAAACACCTACCAATGATCATCATTATGCACACGAATCCTGTACTTCCTCAGAAAAACCCTATATACGTAGAAACCCTACCTCAGTCCACTCAACCAATCTCTTATACACCAGAATCCACTGAGAAGGACATGCTCATAAAAAATATGGCTGAAGAGCTCAAGAAGTTGACAAGTCGGCTTCAGGGTGTTGAAGGGGGGTAAAAGGAATAGATGGTATGAACTATGAGGATTTATGCATACAACTGGATGTTGAAATACTGGAGGGTTACAAACCTCCTAAGTTATAAATGTTTGACGGGACAGGTGATCCCAAGTTTCATCTGAAGACTTGTTGTGACAAGCTCGTGGAGGTCGGAAAAGATTAAAGGATTCGAATGAAGCTCTTCATGAAGAGTTTTACTGGAGATACTCTGTCCTGTTACATAATCCAGAATCCTAAGAAGTGGGCCAATTGGGTGAGCATGGCGTCCGATTTCATTGATAGGTTAAGGTTCAACACAGAGAGAGCACTAGATGTCTTCTATATGCAGAACTTAAAGAAGAATCCAACTGAGACTTTTCGCGAGTATGCTACTCAGTGGAGGTCGGAACTAGCAAAGGTTAGACCAGCATTAGACGAGGAACAAATTAACAAGTTCTTCTTCAGGGCACATGATCCACTGTATTATGAAAGGCTAATGGTTATTGAGAATCATAGGTTCTCCGATATCATCAAACTCAGAGAAAAGGATTGAATAGGGTATTAAAAGCGGGATGGTGACAAATTTCGAGGCACTGCAGGCCACGAATAAAGCATTGCAATCAGGTGGTATATCGAAGAAGAAAGATGTGGGAACATTTATGGTTGCCCAGGGACCCAGAACCCCATTTGTATACCAGACCCCTCAACTCACATAACAAACACCTCCACCTACATAACAACCATCGCCTCCCAGATATTCCCAACGTGCTACCATCTACCACACCTATAACACCCAACCATCCTATTATTAGTCACCTCAAACTCGTCCAAACTACCAAAAACCCAGTCCTAATTTTGATTGCAACCCACCCAGATAGCACACCGCCATTGCTGAACCCATCGACCAGTTATACGAAAGGTTGAAAGCCGCTGGACATGTCATCCCTATTCCCGCTGGGGCCATGGAGAATTCATCTCAATGGGTCAATCCAAACAAGACTTGTGCATATCATTCTGGCATGAATGGACACACTATTGACGAGTGCCGCATCTTAAAAGACAAGATCCAAACACTTATTGACAATAAGGTCATATAAGCGAATGAAGCTGTATCCAATGTCCGAAACAATACCCTCCTAGATCATAGGGGTGGAGGGGTCAATGTGATTGAAACTAATGAAGAGTGGGATCCCGATGGATCAACCAGGCTTATTCGAGAGGGTGATGATCCTAAGGAACTTGCAATCATACTCAATCCCATTGTGGTACAGTTACAACCGCCAGTTGGAGTTGAGATAGCCACATTGGTTCGTTTTGAAGTAGCAGTAACACCACTCATTCTATTTGAAGTGGAGGTGGACACACCTTTCAATGTAATGGTGGCATCCACACCACCCTTCAGTTCCAATGTTGTACCTTGGGATTATGTGGTCAAGGCTAGAAGAAAGGGAAAGTCAAAGGCAGAAGAATCCGGTGCTGCACAAGGAATGACCAGAAAAGGAAGGGTTTATACACCTGAACACTTAGGAGAAACTAGGAAGCAAACTTCTAACAAACTGCCCGTTATTGAGACTAGTCCAGATGACCTCTGGAGGAAGGTACATGCAAGGGAGTACTATGTCATTGATCATCTGAACAAGACTCCTGCTCAGATATCTATCATGTTGCTGCTGCAAAATTATAAGGCACACAAGAATGCTCTAATGAAGGTGTTGAGTGAAGCATATGTACCCAACAACACCACTAGTGCAGAAATGACCAATATGGTGGGGATGGTGCTAGAAAGCAATAAAATACCCTTCCACAACGATGAGCTGCCACCCAAAGGGTTGAATCACAATAGGGCATTGCGCATCACAATGTAATACGAAGATAAATTTATCGCCAGAGTCTTGATAGACGGAGGATCCAGCCTCAACATTTGCCCATTGACAACATTGAAGAGGTTAGGCAAAGGCCTACATGAGATACTAGAGGGAACTACGAATGTGAAAGCATTTGACGGGTCTGGGAGGGCTACCATTGGAGAAACTAATTTCTGCCCCCAGATGGGTCCTACATGGTTTGATATTGAGTTTCATGTACTGGACATATCTGCCTCCTACAATCTGTTGTTGGGAAGACCATGGATACACGCCGCTAGGGATGTAGCATCTACTTTACATCAGGGCGTGAAGTTCGAATGGAACCACCAGGAAATAATTATCCATGGAGATGGGAGCAACCCTATTCACACTAGTCAGACTATCCCGGTGATTAAAAACAGAAGAAGGTTAGGTGGAGAAACCTACCATCATATCGAGCGGGTCAACGTGATCGAGAAAAATAAGTGGTGGAGTAGCAAGATATAAAGCATGCTAGCATGGAGAGGATATGAGCCCGACAAGGGGCTTGGTATGAATCTTCAGGGCATCTCCAAACAAATACATCCAAAGCGCCATGGTATCACTTTTGGGTTGGGATACCAATACACCTGGCAAGAATACCAAGATTGATCACCACCATGGCGTGGTCCATACTATCTACTTGAGCAGCATGTGCCAATCCTGAATCAGACCTTCCATCAGGACGATATTATATGGGGATCATAGGAATAAGAAGCGTTAGAGGCATTAATGAATTTGTTCTTAGAAGATGATGACATAGATTGTTGTGTAATTGCCTAGGAGGAGGAGGAGGAAGGCCCTACTATCCAAGTTGTGAAGAGAGGAGCATTCCTCAAGAACTGGACTGTTAGACCGTCAAGGGCCCGACGAGTCCCGAGGTAGCAAGGCTAAATAGCATTGTTCACTTTTCTCAAAATATGATTTCCACTCTTGCACTTTTTCTTTTGTCCTAAATAATATTTTTCAATATTCCAAAAATTTTATTTAAATTATTTGAAAAATCACCTTTGTTTAACGCTTTCAATGAATTGATGTTTATTATTACCACGTTTCTTTCGTATCTTTATCCATACACTATTATTATTTCCTATCTTGATGAACCGATAACTGTGACATGTAATGAGACAACGCATAAAAATGATAGTGATTCAGAGGAAGAGGATGCAATACCCGAGGAGATCGTCAGAGAAGTAGAGGACTTAAATTGAACTACGCTCGACCTGATTCCATTTAAGAGGGGATACGTAGGCGGCCTTGTGGGTTCGGTCACAATTCAATAAAATTTCTATTTTCCCCATCATCAGAAACTGGAGCGGAATTTTGAGGAGGACCCTCAAAATTTCGAAGTAAGTTCAACCATTCGCAGCATATAAAGCAGTCAGAAGCGTTATTCAGTTAATTGGGGAAGAATTTTGCGGAGACCTTTAAAATTCTACAGTAGAAGCAGTTGCAATGTCATTGATCGTGTCACAATAACTGATTTATCTAACAATTTCTAAACTATATTTTACTATGTCTTCGAAAATTATGCATGCATGCTTTTGAACATGAACTCTGCTTTAGCAAACGCTACCCTGATAATTTGAACAGCGTCTTCAGACGGAATAGAGAAAATCAAGCAAGCAGACGAAGGAACGAACCAACCTTCCCCTGCAGAACTCACGATTTTTCTTTGAATGCAAGAACAAGGAATATGCACACTTTGGAATCATAGTTTGCACAACAACAAGGATACCGAACTCACTTCCAGCTAAGAAATACTATGCCATCATCTATTATTCGTTCATCGCATGAGACTAAGCTCTGTCTCAATCTCGCACGAGGCTAAGCCCTGCCTCACTGTTTTCATAAGGCTAAGCTCTACCTTCCATCTGCATGAGACTAAGCATTGTCTCAAAATTATATGTGGCTAAGCCCTGCCTCTGTATCTGCATAAGGCTAAGCATTGCCTTCTCTTTCCATGGGACTAAGCCCTGTCCCGAATCTTGCATGAGGCTAAGCCCTGCCTCCGTATCTGCATAAGGCTAAGCATTGCCTTCTCTTTGCATGGGACTAAGCCCGATCCCGAATCTTGCATGAGGCTAAGCCCTGCCTCCGTATCTGCATAAGGCTAAGCATTGCCTTCTCTTTGCATGGGACTAAGCCCGATCCCGAATCTTGCATGAGGCTAAGCCCTGCCTCTGTATCTGCATAAGGCTAAGCATTGCCTTCTCTTTGCATGAGACTAATCCCTGTCCCGAATCTTGCATGAGGCTAAGCCTTGCCTTCATATCTGCATAAGGCTAAGTATTTCCTTCTCTTTTCATGGGGCTAAGCCCTGTCCCTAATCTTTGCACGAGGGTAAGAACTGTCGCTTTTGCATTGTCTCTCCTCTTCTCTCGGGCTATGCTCTGCCCTAAACTTCATACAACACTAAGCCCTGTCTTGTCGCTTCTAGAATCATGTCTTTGCATCTCATAGGCTGAAGTATCGCCGACTTGTCTGAAGGCTTCATAGTTTGAAGGCACCATCCTCTTAGCCGGAAGACACCATGCCTGAGGATCTCTCGAACTTGCATATCATTATTCAAAGGCGTCATGGTTCGGAGGCACCATTTTCATGGCTTTAGAACATCATCTCATGACATGTGAATCCCTTACCGCACAATTCATGCCCTGAGACATCATGGTCTAAAGACGTCCTCTTCAACCGTCCGGAGACAATTCTCACGGTCTAAAGGAAATTTGCATCATGTTTAAATTTACGCAAAATTGTACGTAAATGCTTGTAGTACATCTCTTATTTGCAGATAACCTGATAAGCACCATTACCTCAGCAGGAGAAGTCTCACTCCAGTCCCTTCATACTACTTCAAACTCGACCACTCACCGCAACCATTTCACCTATTCGAAAACCTTGTGTGCGTTCTTGGGATAACTTCATTGGTATATTCCGCCGATGAATCTAGAACTACACACGACCCGATTCCTGTAAAACCAGGGATATGTAGGCAGCTCGGAAACCAGAGTGCGGCCTATGCCTCTCAAATCACCGTACTCGGTCAAAATTGGCCATCACATATTTACCCGATAACTCTTTCATCCTTCCCGGGTAAAGAGGGGCGGCTGTTGATACATAATTTTTCCTATATTATTTTTAAAATGCATATATAGCTTCAAAAAAATTCATGAGCATCAATTAATATTTTTCATAATTTCAGCATTTTTCTAAGGATTTTTATTAATTTGTCCCAATATTTTATTTATATAAATAATTACTAATTGCTGCACAAATGGTTTCATAATAATTTTATTGCTTAATTTTTATCATTTATATTTATACCAATCTTTAATTATTGCATGAATAGCCACATTTATATTTTCTGGGTCATAATTGCAATAACTTTGCAATAATAGCCCATGTCTGCATTATTACCTTATTTCGCCAGAAAATAGCTTTTATATTTTTATAATGTTAAGTAGTTATGTTAAAATCATTTTTTATGCATGAAAATCATTTTTATAATTTTTTAATTATTTTTACAAATTATTTTATTAATTAATTGGGTATTTAACAAATAGCCCATTTGCATTCATTTTAATTTCGCACCTAACCTGATTATACCAGCCAAATTACTTAAAATCCTAGACCAATCTTCCCCAACCCAAATTAAATAACCTTTACCCGACCCAAAGCCTTCTCTAATCATGGTCGTTGATCTCTGAGATCAACGGTCCACATTACCCCTTTCCTTTGTTAATCTAACCCAAACCCTATCACCCTCATTTCACTTATTTCTGTCGTCCCTGAATCCCTACCTCCCCTCTTCTCTCTCAAACACTCACCCTAACCCTAGCCGCCGTCATCGGAAAACCCCTGTTCCATGGGATTTCTCTGTAATTTCCGGCCCCTGCCGGCCTCTCAGCTCTTCTGGTTGTTCGATTATGTTAATTTACAGAAGAATCTCGAAGAGATTCAACCCAGATTTTGTTCAAAACCGTTTCATAGGCCTATCTATGGCTATCAGGTTTGTGAGTATTATTTTCTCCGTGTTTATGACTCGAATCTATGATTTTAAATCAGGTTCCTTTCATCTCTGTCGTTTTTTTAAAACCCTAATCTTATACTACTCGAATCTGTTCAGATAGTTGTAGACCTGAGATATTCTTAAGTTATTTTTCCATTTTTCTTCAAAACTTCATGTGTTTCCTTACTATTGAGTGATTTTTTTATCTTCTCTAAAAGATACGGTTTCATCCTTTTAATGTTTTTGCAAAATACCAAGTTTTTAAGTGTTTAACCATGATTCTCTTTACTTGATCGACCGTTTCTTATGTCTATGACCTAAGCCTAGGGTTTTATGCTTATTGCATTAATCACTTCAATATTTTCCCGTTATTGTTTATCTCTATCAATCCATATATATTGACTGATTTTATTTAGGGTTCGAATTATATTTTCCTATTAAAATTAGTGCTTCTCTGTGATTTTACTTATTTTCCTTATTTGTGACTTTAATTAGTACTACTTGACCAAATTAGACTATTAGTCTGATTTTGGGATTTAATTGACTCCTATATGGTCAGTAATTGATTCACTTACCTTATTTGAATCCCAATTTGAGTCGTTAAGGGATTCTCCCCAATTTATGGGGTCCTTTCCGGATTCTTTTGTGTGAATTGATTGAGTTATTTTCTCAATTAACTGATTGATTACCTTGTTTTACGAACTCTTATTTATTGTTTACCTTAATTGTTTTACTTTGCTAAGTGCTATATAAACACCACTCTGATTTTTATTTGAGACACGAACACATTCAGAAAGAAACACACACACACACACAAGCTCTTTCTCTTATTCAAACCTTTATGTTACTTGTGTTTGCTACACATTCTAGCCGGCTGAAAGGCAAGGCTAGACTATTGGGTTCTGCATCCTTTTACCTTCCCGTTTGCTATTTTAACTGGTATGTCTCTCCCTTTTGTCATTCATTATGCAATGAAGTTTAAACCTATCTTCTTTCCTGTCTATTACTCTACTTCTGTGTAATTAAACTTCTGTCTTTCCTGTTTGTTGATCTTAATTAGTATAACTACTTCTGTGTAGTTAAATTCCTGTCTTTCATGTTTATTGATCCTAACCAGCATGTCTACCTCTGTCATTAGGTCCTATTCAAGATGTTAGGTAATTTATCTGTCAACCTGCCTTTGCCTTCTTTATGTCTCTGTTAATTAGCTTGCCTTAACTCTCATGAAATTTTCTTGTCCAGCATGTCAATATGGTTCATATATTCTAGCATGTTCTTATTTGATCCAGGATACTTATCCACTCGTTTGTCAACTAGCATGCCTTCATGTTTGTCCTGTTTTATGTATTCCTGACTTCTGTGCTCCCAACCCATGCTACCTTTCTCTGTGTAGTTGTCTGATCTTTATTTTGACCCCAGCATGCTATATGCTCATCTAGTGATAAACTAAGTCAATCATAGGCAATGTGAAATCTTGTTCACAGTAACTGTGATCCTGTTCTGTCTATTTGTTTGACTGCTGGAATCATTGTTTGAACTCAAAGTGCTGAAATGACTCCGTTTGTTCCTGTTTATTTCTAAAAAATCAAGTTGTTTTCTAAAAACTATCCTATTTTTATGTACTATTTTTAGCTCCTATTCTTAGACTTATAGGGTCCTGCCCCTCTTGTGTGAGCACTGCCTAGGAGTCTGTGAGACTCCTCCGAACCCT
Organism: Nicotiana paniculata; assembly: GCA_005239505.1. Taxonomy (NCBI): domain Eukaryota; kingdom Viridiplantae; phylum Streptophyta; class Magnoliopsida; order Solanales; family Solanaceae; genus Nicotiana; species Nicotiana paniculata. Next base: position 14,725 of record ML352705.1, read on the forward strand.
GACACGCTGGAGCTGGCTTTTTCCACACTTGTTCACAAAACTGCTTCTTTAAAAGGGTTTCTGGTGTAAGAATTTCCCGGGGTGCCTGAGGCCCTTGGGAACTTTGACACACCAGAAGAACATTTGGTATACTATGAGATACTGGCACACTTCAGATTTGGTTGAAGGCCTGGATTTCCATGTTTACTGTTGGGCCTATCCAGGCACCCTATAGCATAGTATTTTCATTTTGTAATAATAATTCATGTAAAAACAGAGATTGGGGTTATTAGTAAAACTGGGAGGGACTTTTATATATAACTTTGTGGGGATCAGGTAGAAATCATAACCATAGGACTGTTATGATTATCTATATGCATTAGAAACCATGTCTATAGGACTTGTCTCATTTGCATTAGAAATCCTACTTCTAGGTCCTTTACCAATTATGCATTAATAATCATGCTCCCATCATGTGTGCATTACAAATCACGTCCCTAGGAATTCCCTTGTTGAATTTGCTTGAAAACTGGCTAACAACTTTATTCGCCTAGGTATCATGCTTATAGGAAGAACATATTAGTTTCATCACTTTGTCGTCATGCCTATAAGGAACAAGTATATAAACAGTTTGACACTTAAATATCATGTTTGTGGAGATAAATATGTAAAATCAATTTATGTGTTTATATGTCCTTAAGTAATGCTTGTGATCATTTTTAGTGCATAGACAACATGCCTATACGGTCTAAACAGATAAAAAACTGCCTGTTATAAATCAATCACTAGTTTATTATTATGATCTGATTCACGCTTAGATACTATGTCTATAGGATCCTGCCCAGTTATCACCTAGGCAGACCTATAGGTTGATTAAATTCTGAAGTTTAAAACTGTGTTTGTTTGTCTACCTACAAATTGCCCAGATCCAGTAAGTAATAAAATCAGTAGGCAAACTGATTAGGTATTCACTGCCTCGTCTTAATAAAATTCTGCGTATTCTGCTTTGTGCTCATCCAGATATCCTGCTATAGGATTTCAAATCATTTAAAAACTATTGTTTGAGGCGTGCAATTGTTTGTTTACTTGTGGAGGTAAATCTGAGCCCTTTAATTGTTCCTTGTGTGATAGTCCAATTTGCTTTTGTTTGACGCCTAGTTTTCTCCTTTGAAGCACCATAGGTGAGTCTAGAACCACTTTAAATAGAGGCCCTAAGCACCTCCAGGGCCATAGGTAAAGGACGGGTAAAGCACGCATAGGGTATGTACTCGACACTATTAGAATGCTTAGATAATAATTAAGGGGAGGGTACTTTGGTAGTAAAGGAGATGATGATCTATGCGTTAATGCTACGCGTAACACCTCTATTTGAGGAAGGTTACCGAGTATTGCATAGATGTGATCCTATAGGCTAATAAACCTAGGACCCCTTTAATTTCCGTTTTAAAGTAATCTCTATTTGTTTGTTTCATTTTCCTTTAAAGACTAATTCACTTAAATTGAGTTTTTCATGGACCCATCGTTGTGGATCTCGAGGGGTTTCTAACACCTTCCCCTCAAGGCAATTTTGAGCCCTTACCAATCTCTGGTAAAGTAAACCGGTTTATGAGTTATTTGCTTTAGGTGACCTAACACACCTTAATCCGTTAGGTGGAGACTCTTCAAATACCATACCCCTTCTCAAAAGGAAAGGAGTTGTCCCAAAAATGTCGAAAACCCGATTTTGCGAGAAAAAGGGGGAACGACAATCATCCTACCGATCTCTGATATGCTCGAATAAGGATGACCGAGCAACTGTATAAGCTAAAACATGGCTGGGCGAATTATCCAACTTCACAAACTAATTAGCCAACGTCAGAATGTCTGAAACTAACAGTATCTCTCCCACTGGAATAAATGCAAGGCTGCCCATACTCACTGCCTTCCTACTCAATGCATCGGCTACCACATTGGCCTTTCCCGGATGATACAATATAGTGACTTCATAATCCTTCAATAGCTCTAACAATCTCCTTTGTATCAAATTAAGATCCTTTTGATTGAACAAGTACTGGAGGCTACGATGATCCGTGTAAACCTCACATGGCACGCCATAAAGATAGTGCCTCCATATTTTCAATACGTAAACAATGGCTGCCAACTCTAAATCATGGACATGATAATTCTTCTCGAGAATCTTTAACTGCCAAAACACATATGCTATCACCCTGCCCTTTTGCATCAATATCGCTCCCAACCCAACACGGGAAGCATCACAATATACCGTGAAAGATCCTGAACCTGAGGGTAAAACAAATACCGGTGCTGAAGTCAAGACTGTCTTGAGCTTCTGGAAGCTCGCCTCACACTCATCCGAACATTTAAATGGGGCACCCTTCTAATTCAATCTCGTCATCAGGGTTGCTATAGACGAGAACCCCTCCACAAAACGACGGTAGTATCCCGTCAAACCCAATAAGCTCCTGATTTCCGTGGATGAAGTGGGTCTAGGCCAGTTCTTGACTGCCTCTATCTTCTTAGAATGTACCTGAATACCCTCTGCTGATACGATGTGACCCAAGAAAGCTACTGAATCTAACCAGAATTCACACTTTGAAAATTTTGCATACAACTGATTATCCCTCAAATTCTGGAGTGCTATACAGAGGTGCTTCTCATGCTCCTCCTGACTGCGGGAGTATATAAGAATATTGTCAATGGACACATTTACGAAGGAATCAAGGTAAGGCTTGATAACTCGATTCATCAAATCCATAAAGGTTGCTGGGGCATTAGTCAAGCCAAAAGACATCATCAAAAATTCATAGTGCCCATACCTTGTCCGAAAGGATGTTTTAGGAACATCGGACGCCCTAATCTTCATGATGGTAGCCCGATCTTAGATCAATTTTCGGAAACACACTGGCACCCTGAAGCTGATCAAATAAATCATCAATTCTCAGCAATAGATACTTATTTTTGACAGTAACTTTATTCAACTGCCGGCAGTATCTATACACATTCTCATCGATCCATCCTTATTCTTTACAAATAAAATCAGTGCACCCCAAAGGTGAGACACTAGGCATGGCGAAAACATTATCAAGAAGGTCTTACAACTGCTCTTTCAATTCTTTCAATTCTAACCGAGGCAATCCCGGCAAACCTAAATTAAATATCTTGGCGTGACAGTCCAAGATTGCATAATAAGGTGGCAACCAATCCATGCCCAATATGACAACAAAATCGACCATGTCAATAAGCAACATGTTTACACTAGTTTCAAGACCCTCAATAATGATTACGCACAAATGATACACACGATCTACAACAATAGCATCCCCCACCGACGTTGACACATAAACAGGGACACTAAAAGAATCACGGGGCACAACCAAATACAAGGCAAAATAGGATGACACATAAGAATAAGTAGACCCCGGATCAAAATAAAACTGAAGCATCTTTATTGCAAACTGAAATGGTACCTGTGATAACAACATCAGAGAACTTCGCCTTGGGTCTGGCTAGAAATGTATGTAATCGGGGCTGGACACCACCACCCTGAACTGCGTCACCGGGAGGATGCCTGACAGGTGGTCCTCTACCTCTAACAGGCTGGCCACCACCTCTAGCGTGCTGGCCTCCACGTCTAGCATGCTGACATCCCCCTCTAACATTCTGACTTCTACCTCTGACTACTTGATCCCTATCCCTGGCTGGCTAGGATGGTGGTGCTGCAGCTTGTGCCGAAACTATAGCACAAGAATTCTGGTACTGAGGCTGATTACCCAAATATTTCGGACAAGATCTCCGAATGTGCCCATACTCACCACACTCATAACACCCATCATGATACTGAGGCTGACCCTGACAAACCGACTGACCACGATAATAACTCTGAAGAGGAGGTGCTCTGATAGGGGCTGGCTGATCAGAATAAGGCAAGTAAGAGCCACGACCACCTGAGGCACCATGAGCCGTCTGAAGTTCTAAATTAAATGACTTGGAAGAATGGCCTCTACCCTGAGTTTCTCTACCTCCAGACGAGGCACTGCTGAATCTACTGAAATGGCGAAGTCTCTTGTCTGACCCCTGACCTCCCATCCCGAGAACCGTCTGAACTCTACTGGCTACATTGGCTGCATCCTGAAATGAAATCTAAGTCCCTGTCTCCTTAGCCATCTGCAACCTGATCGGATGGGCAAAGCCCTCAATAAATCTCCTAACCTTCTCCCTCTTTGTGGGTAATAAAATAATAGCATGCCGAGCAAAATCCACAATACGATTCTCATACTGGGTAACTGCATGAAGCTCTACTGAAGACGGTCAAACTGAAGACGTTTCTCTTCTCTGGTAGTGATAGGCAAAAATTTCTCCAAAAAGGGGTGAGAAAAATTATCCCAAGTCAGAGCGGGTGACCCAACTGGTCTAGTCAACAAATAATCCCTCCGTCATTTATTGGTGGAACCAATCATCTGAAACGCCACGAAGTCGACCCCATTGGTCTTCAAAATACCCATATTACGAAGAACCTCATGACAACTATCCAAATATTCCTGAGGATCCTTTGAAGTAGCACCACTGAAGTGAACAGGGAAAAGCTTGATGAACCTGTCCAATCTCCACAAAGCATCGGAAGTCATAACTGCCCCCTCAGTAATTGTGGCTGCAGCAACTGTCTGAACTATCGCAGCTGGGTTAGCTGCTCGTGACTAGATATGATGTGTAGTCTGATCAGGAGTGTGGGTAACAAGAGTCTCAACCCCTCCTCCAGTTTGAGATACGACTGCTGCAATAGGGAGTGCGCCAGTGCGTCAGTCTGGGCTACACTCTCCATAAGGACCACTAATCGGACCAAAGAATCCTGAAGCACCGGGGTAGAAATGAACCCCTCTTGGACCTGAGCTGGTCCATCTCGAACAATTAGAGCTGGAGCCCCCCCCCATTAATCTCAATTTGGGGCTCCGCAGCTGGGGCTACAGTATGAGCAACGATTCAGTCCTGCCCCTGCCTCGGCCTCTGACGCGGCCTCGGCCTCTGCCCGTAATAGGATCTGCTGCTGCTGGAAGACCGGATTGTTGGTCAGCGGAAGAAGAGGCACGTGTTCTCACCATCTGCAAGGGAATAGAAGAGTTCAATCAGTATTTGAGATACCAAGAATTGCACGACATAGTAGAAATAAAAACTGAGTTTGTTCCTAACTTCATAGCCTCTGAGAGATAAGTACAAACGTCTCCGCACCGATCCTTCAGACTCTACTAATCCTTGTTCGTGAATTGTGAGACCTATGCAACCTAGTGCTCTGATACCAACTTGTCACGACCCAAATTCCCAACCCACGGGATCGTGATGGCGCCTAAAACCACACTTGCTAGGAAAGCCAATGTTAGAACTTGATTAGCCATTTTCCTTTGAATAATTACTTAAACACGTTGAGACAATTTAAAATAAATTAAATCTAATAATTTCTAATAAATGTTGTCACACCTCCTTTTTCCGACACAGGGTTGGATATGGGAGTTTTTCCAATTAAAG
>ML352710.1:0-63398 GCA_005239505.1 Nicotiana paniculata
CTGCCATGGTCTAGGTCGGATGCCTTGGTACGGAGCCGGTACCGGACCACATGATATTCGTCCAGGACATCAAATACAACCCATCAAACCATAACCAACTCTTCGAAAAGATAAAGTTACATTTTTTAGAATTTTATGGCAATTATACTGGAATTCGGCCAAGTCGTGCCTCTATTATCGACACGCCTTGGTACCGTGCCTGTACCGAATCACATGATATTTTTCCGGGACATCAAATACGACCCAAGGAACCATAACCATTGCTTCGAAATGATTAAGTTACATTTTTTGGAATTTTATGGCAATAAAACTGGAATTCCCCCAGCCGTGCCTGTATTATCACCTTTTATAGTCTATGTTGGACGCCTTGGGAAGGAGATGGTACTGGATCGCATGATATTTATCCGGGACATCAAATACGACCCAAGGAACCATAAGCAACGCTTCGAAATGATCAAGTTACATTTTTTGGCATTTTATGGCAATTAAACTGCAATTCTGCCAGTCGTGCATGTATTATCGCCTACTATGGTCCAGACTGGACGCCTTGGTACGGAGTCGGTACCAGATAGCATCATATTTATCAGGGACATCAAATATGACCCAAGGAACCATAACCAACGCTACGAAATGATCGAGTTACATTTTTTGGCATTTATGGGTATTAAACTAGAATTCCGCCAGTCGTGCTTGTATTATCGCCTTTCATGGTCCAGGCTGGACGCCTTGGTATGGAGCCAGTACCGGATCGCATGATATTTTTTCGGGATATCAAATACAACCCAAGGAACCATAACCAACTCTTCAAAATCGTCAAGTTAAATTTTTTGGAATTCCGCAAGTCGTGCCTGTATTATCGCCTGCCATGGTCCAGGCCGGACGCCTTGGTATGGAGCCGGTACCGGATCGCATGATATTTTTCTGGGACATCAAATATGACCCAATGAACCATAACCAACGCTACAAAATGAACAAGTTACATTTTTTGGCATTTTATGGCAATTAAGCTGTTATTCAGCCAGTCGTGCCTGTATTATCGCCATCCATGGTCCAGGGCGGAAGCCTTGGTAAGGATCCGGTACCGGATCACATGATATTTATCCGGGACATCAAATACCACCCAAGAAACCATAACCAATGCTTTGAAATGATCAAATTACATTTTGTGGCATTTTATGGCAATTAAACTAGAATTCTTCCAGTCGTGCATGTATTATCGCCTGCCATGGTCCAGGACGGACGCCTTGGTATGGAGCCGGTACCAGATCGCATGATATTTCTCCGAGACATCAAATACTACCCAAGGAAACACAATGCTTGGAAATGATCAAGTTACATTTTTTGGCATTTTATGGCTATTAAATTGGAATTCTGCCAGTCGTGCCTGTATTATCGCCTGCCATGGTCTAGGCGAGATGCCTTGGTATGGAGCCGGTACCGGGCCGCATGATATTTGTCGGGACATCAAATACAACCCAAGAAGCCATAACCAACTCTTCAAAAGGATTAAGTTACATGTTTTTGAATTTTATGGCAATTATACTGGAATTCCGTCAAGTCGTGCCTGTATTATCGCCTACCATGTTCCAGGCCGGACGCCTTGGTACGGAGCCGGTACCGAATCACATGATATTGGTCCGGGACATAAAATACGACCAAGGAACCATAACCATTTCTTCGAAATGATCAAGTTACATTTTTTGGAATTTTATGGCATTTAAACTAGAATTCCGCAAGTCGTGCCTGTATTATCGCCTGCCATAGTCCATGCCAGATGCCTTGGTACAGAGCCGGTACCGGATCGCTTTGTTATTTCTCCGGGCCATCAAGTATTACCCAAGGAACCATACGCAAAGCTTCAAAATGATCAAGTTACATTTTTTGGCATTTTATGGCAATTAAACTGCAATTCTGCCAGTCGTGCCTGTATTATCGCCTGCCATGGTCCAGGCGAGATGCCTTGGTACAGAGCCGGTACCAGGCCGCATGATATTTGTCCGGGAAATTAAATACAACCCAAGAAACCATAACCAACTCTTCGAAAGGATCAAGTTACATTTTTTTGAATTTTATGTATTTTATACTGGAATTCCGCCAAGTCGTGCCTTTTTTATTGCCTACCATGTTCCAGGCCGGACGCCTTGGTACGTAGCCAGTACCGAATCACATGATATTGGTCCGAGACATAAAATACGACCCAAGGAACCATAACCATTTATTCGAAATGATCAAGTGCCATTTTTTGGAATTTTATGGCAATTAAACTGGAATTCCGCCAGTCGTGCATGTATTATCGCCTGCCATAGTCCATGCCAAATGCCTTGGTACGGAGCCGATACCTGATCACATGATATTTCTCCGGGACATCAAATACGACCCAAGGAACCATTAGCAATGCTTCGAAATGATCAAGTTACATTTTTTGACATTTTATGGAAATTAAACTGCAATTCCGCCAGTCTTGCCTGTATTATCGCCTACCATGGTCCAGACTGGACGCCTAGGTACGGAGCCGGTATCGGATAGCATGATATTTGTCAGGGACATCAAATACGACCCAAGTAACCATAACCAACCCTTTGAAATGATTAAGTAACATTTTTTGGCATTTTATAGCAATTAAACTGGAATTCTACCAGTCGTGCATGTATTATCGCCTGCCATGGTCCAGACCGAACGCCTTGGTAAGGAGCCGGTACCAGGTCACATGATATTTCTCCGGGACATCAAACACGACCCAAGGAACTATAACCAAAGTTTCGAAATGATCAAATTACATTTTTTGGCATTTTATGGCAATTAAATTGGAATTCCGCCAGTCGTGCCTGTATTATCGCCTTCCATGGTCCAGGTCGGATGCCTTGAAACGGTGCCGGTACCGGATCTCGTGATATTTTGTGGGGACATCAAATACAACCCAAGGAGCCATAACCAACGCTTCGAAATGATCAAGTTACATTTTTCGGAATTTTTTTGGCAATTAAATTGGAATTCCGTCAGTCGTGCTTGTATTATCGCCATCCATGGTCCAGGCCGGACGCCCTGGTATGGAGCCGATACCGGATTGAATGATATTTTTCCGGGACATCAAATAAAACCCAAGTAACCATAACCAACTCTTCGAAATGGTCAAGTTATATGTTTAGACATTTTATGGCAATTAATTTGGAATTCCGTCAGTCGTGTCTTTATTATCAACTGCCATGGTCCAGGTCGGATGTCGCGGTACGTAGTCGGTACCGAATCACATGATATTTATGAGAGACATCAAATATGACCCAAGAAACCATAACCAAAGCTTAAAAATTATCAAGTTATTTTTTTTGGCATTTTATGGCAATTAAACTTGAATTCCGCCAGTCATGCATGTATTATCGCCTACCATGGTCCAGGTCGGACTCCTCGGTACGGATCCAGTACCAAATCTCATGATATTTGTCCGTGACATCAAATACGACACAAGCAACCATAACTTATGCTTTGAAATGATCAATTTACATTTTTTGTCATTTTATGGCAATTAAACTGGAATTCCATCAGTCATGCTTGTATTATCGCCTTCCATGGTCCAGACCGGTCGCCTTGGTACGGAGCCGTTACCGGATCGCATGATATTTTTTAGGGACATCAAATACGATCCAAGGAACCATAACCAACGCTTCGAAATGATCAAATTACATTGTTTGGCATTTTATGGCAATTAAACTGGAATTCTGCTAGTCGTGCATGTATTATCGCCTGCCATGGTCCAGTCCGGACACCTTGGTACGGAGCAGGTACCGGATCGCATGATATTTGTCCGGGACATCAAATACGACCCAAAGAACCATAACCAATGCTTCTAGATGATCAAGTTACGTTTTTTTGGCAATTTATAGCTATTAAACTTGAATTCCGCCAATCGTGCCTGTATTATCGCATGCCATGGTCCAGGCCGGACGCCTTGGTACGGAGCCGGTACCGTATCACATGATATTTCTCCGGGACATCAAATATGACCCAAGGAACCATAACCAACTCTTCGAAAGGATCAAGTTACATTTTTTGGCATTTTATAGCAATTAAATTTGAATTCCGCAAGTCGTGCCTATATTATCGCCTGCCATGGTCCAGGTCGGACGCCTTGGTATGGAGCCGGTACCGGATTGCATGATATTTCTTCGGGACATCAAATACGACCCAAGGAACCATAAGCAACGCTTGGAAATGATCAAGTTACATATCTTGGCATTTTATGGCAATTAAATTGGAATTCCGCCAGTCGTGCCTGTATTATCGCCTGCCACGGTCCAGGCCGGATGCCTTGGTACAGAGCCGATACCGGATCACATGATATTTGTCTGGGGCATCAAATACAACTCAAGGAACAATAACCAATGCTTCGAAATAATCAAGTTACATTTTCTGGCATTTTATGGCAATTAAACTGGAATTCCGCGAGTCGTGCCTAAATTATCACCTGCCATGGTCCAGGACGGATGCCTTGGTACGGTGCCGGTACCGGACCGCATGATATTTTTCTGGGATATCAAATATGACCCAAGGAACCATAACCAACGCTTCGAAATGATAAGGTTACATTTTTGGCATTTTATGGCAAGTAAATTGGAATTCCGATAGTCGTGTCAGTATTATCGCCTACCATGGTCCAGGTTGGACGCCTTGGTACGAAGCCGGTACCGGATCGCATGATATTTGTCCAGGATATGAAATATGACCCAAGTAACAATAACCAATACTTCGAAATAATCAAGTTACAATTTTTGGCATTTTATGGCAATTAAACTGGAATTCCGCCAGTCGTGCATGTATTATCGCCAACCATTGTCCAGGCCGGACGCCTTGGGACCAAGCCAGTACCGGATCACATGATATTTGATCGGGACATCAAATATGACCCAAGAAAACATAACCAACTCTTCGAAATGATCAAGTTACATTTTTTAGCATTTTATGGGCTTTAAACTGGAATTCGACTACTCGTGCTTGTAATTACGCCTGCCAGGGTCCAAGCCGGACGCCTTGGTACGGATCCGGTAGCGGATAGCATGGTATTTGTCCGGGACATCAAATACGACCCAAGTAACCATAACCAACGCTTCGAAATGATCAAGTTACATTTTTTTGGCATTTTATGGCAATTAAACTAGAATTTCATCAGTCGTGCTTGTATTATCGCCTGCCATGGTCCAAGCCGGACGTCTTGGTACGGAGTCGGTACCGGGTCACATGATATTTGACCAGGACATCAAATATGACCCAAGAAACCATAACCAATGCTTCGAAATGATCAAGTTACATTTTTTTGGCATTTTATGGCAATTAAACTAGAATTTCATCAGTCGTGCCTGTATTATCGCCTGCCATGGTCCAGGCCGGACGCATTCGTACGGAGCCGGTACCGGGTCACATGATATTTGACCAGGACATCAAATATTACCCAAGGAACCATAACCAACGCTTCGAAATGATCAAGTTAAATTTTTTGGCATTTTATGGCAATTAAACTGGAATTCCGCCGGTCGTGCCTGTATTATAGCCTGCTATTGTCTAGGCCGGACGCCTTGGTATGGAGCCGATACCGGATCACAAGATATTTTTCCAGGATAACAAATACAACCCAAGGAACCATAACCAACTCTTCGAAATTGTTAAGTTACATTTTTTGGCATTTTATGGCAATTAAACTAGAATTTCGTCAGTCGTGCCTGTATTATCGCCTACCATGAGCCAGGCCGAACGCCGTGATTTGTAACCGGTACCGAATCACATGTTCTTTGTCCGGGACATCAAATATGACCCAAGGAACCATAACCAACGCTTTGAAATGATAAAGTTACTTTTTTGGCATTTTATGGCAATTAAACTTGAATTTCGCCAGTCATGATGTATTATCGCCTGCCATGGTCCAGGTCCAGGTCGGACTCCTTGGTATGGAGCCGGTACCAAATCTCATGAGATTTGTTCGAGACATCAAATACGACACTAGGAACCATAACCAACGCTTTGAAATGATCAATTTACATTTTTTGTCATTTTATGGCAATTAAACTGCAATTCCGCTAGTCGTGCTTGTATTATCGCCTTCCATCGTCCAGGAAGGATACCTTGGTAAGGAGCCGGTACCGGATCACATGATATTTCTCCAAGACATCAAATACGACCCAAGGAACCATAACCAACGCTTCGAAATGATCAAGTTACATTTTTTGGCATTATATGGCAATTAAACTGGAATTCCGCCAGTCGTGCCTGTATTATCGGCTGCCATGGTCTAGGCCGGACGCCTTGGGATGGAGCCGGTACCAGATATCATGATATTTGTCCGCGACATCAAATACAAGCCAAGGAACCATAACCAACGCTTCGAAATGACCAGGTTACATTTTTTGACATTTTATGGCCATTAAACTGCATTTCCGCCACTCGTGCCTGTATTATCGCCTGCCATGGTCCAGGCCGGACGCCTTGGTATGGGGCTTGTATCGGATCGCATGATATTTATCCAGGACATCAAATACGACCCAAGGAACCATAACCAATGCTTCGAAATGATCAAATTACATCTTTTGGCATTTTATGGCAATTAAACTGGAATTCTGCCAGCCGTGCCTGTATTATCGCCTGCCATGGTCCAGGCCGGACGCCGTCGTACGTAGACGGTACCGGATCGCATGATATTTCTCCAGGACATCAAATACGACCCACAGAACCATAACCAACGCTCTGAAATGATCAAGTTACATATTTTTGGCATTTCATGGAAATTATACTGGAATTCCGATAGTCGTGCCTTTTATTATCGCGTGCCATGGTACAGGCTGAACGCCATGGTACGGAGCTGGTACCTGGTCGCATGATATTTTCCGGGATATTAAATATGACCCAAGGAACCATAACCAACGCTTCAAAATGATCAAGTTACATTTTTTGGCATTTCACGGCCATTATAGTGGAATTCTGCCAGTCGTGCCTGTATTATCGCCTGTTATGGTCCAGGCCGGACGCCTTGGTACAGAACCGGTACCGGGTCGCATGATATTTATCCGGGACATTAAATATGACCCAAGGAACCATAACATACGCTTCGAAATGATCAGGTTACATTTTTTGGCATTTTATGGCAATTAAACTGGAATTCCGCTAGTCGTGCCTGTATTATAGTCTGCCATGGTCTAGGCCGGACGCCTTGGTATGGAGCCGATACCGGATCGCAAGATATTTTTCCAGGATAACAAATACAACCCAAGGAACCATAACCAACTCTTCGAAATTGTTAAGTTACATTGTTTGGCATTTTATGGCAATTAAACTAGAATTTCGTCAACCGTGCCTGTATTAGTGCCTGCCATGGTCCAGGCCTGACGCCTTGGTACAGAGCCTGTACCGGATTGCATGATATTTGTCCTGGACATCAAATACAACCCAAGGAACCATAACCAACGCTTCAAAATGATCGAGTTATATTTATTGGCATTATATGGCAATTAAACTTGAATTCCGCCAATCGTGCCTGTATATCAGCTGCCATGGTCTAGGCCGGACGCCTTGGGATGGAGCCGGTACCAGATATCATGATATTTTTCCGCGACATCAAATACGAGCCAAGGAACCATAACCAACGCTTCGAAATGACCAGGTTAAATTTTTTGGCATTTTATGGCCATTAAACTGCATTTCCGCCACTCGTGCCTGTATTATCGCCTGCCATGGTCCAGGCCGGACGCCTTGGTATGGGGCTTGTATCGGATCGCATGATATTTATCCAGGACATTAAATACGACCCAAGGAACCATAACCAACGCTTCAAAATGATCAAGTTACATTTTTTGGCATTTTATCACAATTAAACTGGAATTCCGCTAGTCGTCCCTGTATTATCACCTGCCATGGTCCAGGACGGATGCCTTGATACGAAGCCGGTACCGGATCAAATGATATTTGACCGGGACATCAAATCTGACCCAAGGAACCATAACAATTGCTTTGAATTGATCAAGTTACATTTTTTGGCATTTTATGGCATTTAAACTGGAATTCTGCCAGTCGTGCCTGTATTATCGCCAGCCATGGTCCAGGCCGGATGCCTTTGTACGGTGCTGGTACCGGATAGCATGATACTTGTCCAGGACATCTAATACGACCGAAGTAACCATAACCAACGCTTCGAAATAATCAAGTTACATTTTATGGCAATTAAATTGGAATTCCGCCAGTCGTGCCTGTATTATCACAATCAATGGTCCAGGCCGGACACCTTGGTATGGATCCAGTACCGGATCTCATGATATTTGTCCGGGACATCAAATACGACCCAAGGAACCATAACCAATGCTTCGAAATGATCAAGTTACATTTTATGGCAATTAAACTAGAATCAGCCAGTCGTGCCTATATTATCACCATCCATGGTTCACGCCGGACACCTTGGTATGGAGCCGGTACCGGATCGCATGATATTTGTCCGGGACATCAAATACGACCCAAGGAACCATAACCAATGCTTCGAAATGATCAAGTTACATTTGTTTGGTATTTTATGGCAATTAAACTGGAATTCCGCTAGTCGTGCCTCTAATATCACCTGCCATGGTCCAGGCCGGACGCCTTGGTACGGAGATGGTACCGGATCGCATGATATTTGTCTGAGACATCAAATATGACCCAAGTAACCATAAACAACGCTTCGAAATGATCAAGTTACATTTTATGACAATTAAACTGGAATTTCGCTAGTCGTGCATGTATTATCGCCATCCATGGTCCAGGCAGGAGACCTTGGTATAGAGCCGGTACCGGATCTTATGATATTTGTCCGGAACATCAAATACGACCCAAGTAACCCTAACCAACGCTTCGAAATGATCAAGTTACATTTTATGGAAATTTAATTGCAATTCCGCCAGTCGTGCCTGTATTATCACCATCCATGATCCAGGCCGGACACCTTGGTATGGAGCCAGTACCGGATCACATGATATTTGTTGTGGACATCACATACGATCCAAGGAACCATAACCAACGCTTCGAAATGATCAAGTTACATTTTTTGGCATTTTATGGCAATTAAACTTGAATTCCATCAGTTGTGCCTCTGTTATCACCTGCCATGGTCCCGGAAGGAGGTCTTGGTACAGAGCAGGTACCAGATCGCATGATATTTATCCAGGACATCATATACGACCCACGGAACCATAACCAACGCTCTGAAATGATCAAGTTACATTTTTTAGGATTGTTATGGCAATTAAACTGTAATTCCGACAGTCGTGCCTGTATTATCGCCTGTCATGGTCCAGGCCAGACGCCTTGGTACGGAGCCAGAACCAGGTCGCATGACATTGTCCGTGAAATGAAATATGACCCAAGGAACCATAACCAACGCTTCGAAATGATCAAGTTACATTTTTTGGCATTTTTTGGCAATTAAACTTGAAATCCGCCAGTCATGCCTGTATTATCGCATTCCATGGTCCAGGTCGGATCCTTGGTACGGAGCCGGTACCAAATCTCATGATATTTGTCCGAGACATCAAATATGACACAAGGAACCATAACCAATGTTCGAAATGATTAGTTTACATTTTTTGGCATTTTATGGTAATTAAACTGGAATTCTGCCAGTCATGCATGTATTATCGCCTGCCATGGTCCAGTCAGGACGCCTTGGTACGGAGCCGGTACTGGATCGCATGATATTTTTCCGGGACATCAAATAAGACCCAAAGAACCATAACCAATGATTCTAAATGATCAAGTTACATTTTTGGCATTTTATAGCAATTAAACTTGAATTCAGCCAATCGTGGCTGTATTATCACCTGCCATGGTCCATGTCGGACGCCTTGCTACGGGGCCGGTACCGGATCGCATGATATTTCTCAGTGACATCAAATATGACTCAAAGAACCATAACCAACACTTTAAAATAATCAAGTTACATTTTTGGCATTTTATGGCAATTAAATTCGAATTCCGCCATTCGTGCATGTATTACCGCCTACGATGGTCCAGGTCGGACGCCTCGGTACGGAGCCTGTACCGGACCACATGATAATTGTCCGGGACATCAAATATGACCCAAGGAACCATAACCATTGCTTCGAAATGATCTAGTTACATTTTTTGGCATTTTATGGAAATTAAACTGAAATTCCGCCAGTCGTGGCTGTATTATCGCCTGCCATGGTCTAGGTCGGACACCTTAGTATGAAGCCAGTACCGGGTCACATGATATTTGTCTGTGAAATTAAATATGACCCAAGGAACCATAACCAACGCTTCGAAATGATCAAGTTACATGTTTTGGCATTTTATGGCAATTAAATTGTAATTCCGCCAGCCGTGCATGTATTATCGCCATCCAAGGCCCAGGCCGGACGCCTTGGTATGGAGCCGGTACCGGATCGCATGATATTTTTCCGAGAAATCAAATAAAACCAAAGGAACAATAACCAACTCTTTGAAATGATCAAGTTACATGTTTTGGCATTTTCTAGCAATTAAACTTATATTCCGCCAAGTCATGCATGTATTATCGCCTGCCATGGTCCAGGCCGGACGCTGTGGTTCGTAGCAGGTACCGAATCATGTGATATTTTTCCGGGACATCAAATTTGACCCAAAGAAACATAACCAAAACTTCAAAATGATCAAGTTACTTTTTTTTGCATTTATTGCAATTAAACTTGAATTCCGCCAAGTCGTGCCTCTATTATCGCCTGCCATGCTCCAGGTCGGACGCCGTGGTACATAGCTGGTACCGAATCGCATGATATTTGTCCGGGAAATTAATATGACTCAAGGAACCATAGCTGGTACCGAATCGCATGATATTTGAAATGATCAAATTACATTTGTTGGCATTTTATGGCAATTAAACTGGTATTCAGCCAGTCGTGCCTGTATTATCGCCATCCATGGTCCAGGTCGGGCGCCTTGGTATGGATCCGATACCGGATCGCGTGATATTTGTCTGGGACATCAAATACAACCCAAGAAACTATAACCAACTCTTCGAAAGGATAAAGTTATTTTTTTTGCAGTTTATGGCAATTAAACTAGAATTCCGCCAAGTCGTGCCTGCATTATCGCCTTCCATGGTCCAGGCCGGACGAATTGGTATGTAGCCAGTACCGAATCGCATGATATTCGTCCGGGTCATCAAATACAACCCAAGGATTCATAACCAATGCTTCGAAATGATCAAGTTAAATTTTTTGGAATTTTATGGCAATTAAACTGGAATTCCGCCAGTCGTGCTTGTATTATCGCCTTCCGTGGTCCAGGCCGGACGCCTTGGTATGGAGCCGGTTCCGGATCGCATGATATTTGTCCGGACATCAAATACAACCCATGGAACCATAACCAAAACTTTGAAATGATCAAGTTACATTTTTTGGCATTTTATGGAAATTAAACTGGAATTGCGCCAGTCATGCCTATATTATCGCCTGCCGTGGTCCAGGTCAGACGCCTTGGTACGGAGCCGGTACCGAATCACATGATATTTGTCCGGGACATAAAATAAGACCCAAGTAACCATAACCAACGCTTCGAAATTATCAAGTTATATGTTTTGGCATTTTATGGCAATTAAACTGGAATTCCGTCAGTCGTGCCTCTTTTATCGCCTGCCGTTGTCCAGGCCTGATGCCTTGGTACAGAGCTGGTACCAGATCGTATGATATTTGTCAGGGACATTAAATATGACCCAAGGAACCATAACATACGCTATGAAATGATCAAGTTACATTTTTTGGCATTTTATGGCAATTAAACTGGAATTCCGCCAGTCATGCCTGTATTATCGCCAGCCATGGTCCAGGCCTGACGCCTTGGTACGGAGACGGTACCGGATAGCATGATACTTGTCTGGGACATCAAATACGACCCAAGTAATCATAACCAACGCTTCAAAATGATCAAGTTATATTTTTTGGCATTTTATGGCAATTATACTGGAATTCCGCCAGTCGTGCCTGTATTATCGCCTGCCATGGTCCAGGCCGGAGGCCTTGGTATAGAGCTGGTACCGGATTGTATGATATTTGTCCGGGACATTAAATACGACCCAAGGAACCATAACAAACGCTTCGAAATGATCAAGTTACATTTTTTGGCATTTTATGGCAATTAAACTGGAACTCCGCCAGTCATGCCTGTATTATCGCCAGCCATGGTCCAGGCCTGACGCTTTGGTACGGATACGGTACCGGATAGCATGATACTTGTCTGGGACATCAAATACGACCCAAGTAACCATAACCAACGCTTCAAAATGATCAAGTTATATTTTTTGGCATTTTATGGCAATTAAACTGGAACTCCGCCAGTCATGCCTGTATTATCGCCTGCCATGGTCCAGGCCGGACGCCTTGGTATGAAGCCGGTATCAGATCACATGATATTATCCGGGACATCAAACACGACCAAAGGAACCATAAACGACGCTTCGAAATGATCAAGTTATATTTTTTGGCATTTTATGGCAACTAAACTGGAATTCCGCTAGTCGAGCCTGTAATATTGCCTCCCATGGTCCAGGCCGGAAACCTTGGTATAGAGCTGGTACCGGATTGTATGATATTTGTCCAGGACATTAAATATGCCAAGGAACCATAACATACACTTCGAAATGATCAAGTTATATTTTTTATCATTTTATGGAAATTAAACTGGAATTCCGCTAGTCGTGCCTGTATTAGCACCTGCCATGGTCTAGGCCGGACGCCTTGGTACGGAGCCGATACCGGATCGCATTATATTTGTCGTGGACATCAAAATATGACCCAAGGAACCATAACCAACAATTCGAAATGATCAAGTTATATTTTTTGGCATTTTATGGCAATTAAACTGGAATTCTGTCAGTCGTGCCTCTATTATCACCTGCCATGGTACAGGCCGTACGCCTTGGTACAGAGCCGGTACCGGATCACATGATATTTCTCCAGGACATCAAATAAAACCCATGGAACCATAACCAACGCTCTGAAATGATCAAGTTACATATTTTTGGCATTTTATGGTAATTAAACTTGAATTCTGACAGTCGTGCCTGTATTATCTCCTGCCATGGTCCAGGCCGGAGACCTTGGTACAGAGCCGGTACCAGATCGCATGATATTTGACCGGGACATCAAATACGACCAAAGGAATCATAAACAACCCTTCGAAATGATCAAGTTACATTTTTTGGCATTTTATGGCAATTAAACTGGAATTCTGCCAGTCGTGCCTATATTATCGCCTACCATGGTCCAGACCGGACGTCTTGGTGTGGAGCCGGTATCGGATAGTATGATATTTGTCCGGGACATCAAATACGACACAAGAAACCATAACCAATGCTTCGAAATGATGAATTTACATTTTTTGACATTTTATGGCAATTAAACTGGAATTTCGCCAGTCGTGCCTGTATTATCGCCTGCCATGGTCCAGACCGGACGCCTTGGTATGGATCCGGTACCGAGTTGCATAATATATTTGTTCGGGACATCAAATATGACCCAAGGAACTATAATCAACGCTTCGAAATGATGAAGTTACTGTTTTTGGCATTTTATGGCAATTAAACTGGAATTCCGTCAGTTGTGCCTCTATTATCGCCTGCCATGGTCCAGGCCGGATGCCTTGGTACCGAGCCGGTACCGGATCGCATGATATTTCTCTAGGACATCAAATACGACCCACGGAACCATAACCAACGGTCTGAAATGATCAAGTTACATATTTTTGGCATTTTATGAAAATTAAACTGGAATTCCGATAATCGTGCCTTTTATTATCTTGTGCCATGGTATAGGCCGGACGCTTTGGTACGGAGCCTGTACCGGGTCGCATGATATTGTCCTGGATATGAAATATGACCTAAAGAACCATAACCAACGCTTCGAAATGATCAAGTTACATTTTTTGGCATTTTGTGGCATATAAATTGGAATTATGCTAGTCGTGCCTGTATTAGCGCTTGCCATGGTCTAGCCCGGACGCCTTGGTACGGAGCCGTTACCGGATTGCATGATATTTGTCCTTGACATCACAATATAACCCAAGGAACCATAACCAACAATTCGAAATGATCAAGTTATATTTTTTGGCATTTTATGGCAATTAAACTGGAATTCCGTCAGTCGTGCCTCTATTATCGCCTGCCATGGTCCAGGCCGGACGCCTTGGTACAGAGCCGGTACCGGATCACATGATATTTCTCCAAGACATCAAATACGACCCATGGAACCATAACCAACGCTCTGAAATGATCAAGTTATATATTTTTGGCATTTTATGGCAATTAAACTGGAATTCTGACAGTCGTGCCTATATTATCTCCTGCCATGGTCCAGGCCGGAGGCCTTGGTACGGAGCCGGTACCAGATCATATGATATTTGACCGGGACATCAAATACGACCAAAGCAACCATAAACAACGCTTCGATATAATCAAGTTATATTTTTTGGAATTTTATGGCAATTATGCTGGAATTCCGCCAGCCGTGCCTGTATTATCGCCTGCCATGGTCCAGGCCGGACGTCTTGGTATGAAGCCGGTATCAGATCACATGATATTTTTCCGGGACATCAAACACGACCAAAGGAACCATAAACGACGCTTCGAAATGATCAAGTTACATTTTTTGGCATTTTATGGCAATTAAACTGGAATTCCGCCAATCGTGCCTGTATTATCGCCTGCCATGGTCCAGACCGGACGTCTTGGTGTGGAGCCGGTATCAGAAAGTATGATATTTGTCCGGGACATCAATTACGACCCAAGGAACCATAACCAATGCTTCGAAATGATCAAGTTACATTTTTTGGCATTTTATGGCAATTATACTAGAATTCTTGCCAGTCGTGCCTGTATTATCGCCTACCATGGTCCAGGCAGGACGCCTTGGTACGAATCCGGTACCGAGTCGCATGATATTTCTCCGGGACATCAACTATGACCCAAGGAACCATAACCAATGCTTCAAAACGATGAAGTTACTATTTTTGGCATTTTATGGCAATTAAACTGGAATTTCGTCAGTCGTGCCTCTATTATCGCCTGCCATGGTCCAGTCTGGACGCCTTGGTACAGAGCCGGTACCGGATCACATGATATTTCTCCAGGACATCAGATACGACCCACGGAACCATAACCAACGCTCTGACATGATCAAGTTACATATTTTTGGCATTTTATGAAAATTAAACTAGAATTCCGATAGTCGTGCCTTTAATTATCGCGTGCCATGGTACAGGCCGGACGCCTTGGTACGGAACCGGTACCGGGTCGCATGATATTGTCGTGGATATGAAATATGAACTAAGGAACCATAACAATTGCTTCGAAATGATCAAGTTGCATTTTTTGGCATTTTATGGCAATTATACTAGAATTCTTGCCAGTCGTGCCTGTATTATCGCCTGCCATGGTCCAGGCCGGATGCCTTGGTACGGAGCCGGTAATGGGTCGCATGATATTTGTCCCGGACATTAAATATGACCCAAGGAACCATAACAAATATGCTTCGAAATGATCAAGTTACATTTTTTGGCATTTTATGGCAATTAAACTGAAATTCCGCCAGTCATGCCTGTATTAGCGCCTGCCGTGGTCCAAGCCGGACGCCTTGGTACGGAGCTGGTACCGGATCGCATGATATTTGTCCTGGACATCAAATACGACCCAAGGAACCATAACCAACGCTTCGAAATGATCAAGTTGCATTTTTTGGCATTTTATGGCAATTATACTAGAATTCTGCCAGTCGTGCCTGTATTATCGCCTGCCATGGTCCAGGCCGGATGCCTTGGTACGGAGCCGGTAATGGGTCGCATGATATTTGTCCCGGACATTAAATATGACCCAAGGAACCATAACAAATATGCTTCGAAATGATCAAGTTACATTTTTTGGCATTTTATGGCAATTAAACTGAAATTCCGCCAGTCATGCCTGTATTAGCGCCTGCCGTGGTCCAAGCCGGACGCCTTGGTACGGAGCTGGTACCGGATCGCATGATATTTGTCCTGGACATCAAATACGACCCAAGGAACCATGACCAACGCTTCGAAATGATCAAGTTATATTTTTTGGCATTTAATGGCAATTAAATTGGAATTCCGTCAGTCACGCCTCCATTATCGCCTGCCATGGTCCAGGATGGACGCCTTGGTACAGAGCTGGTACCGGATTGCATGATATTTCTCTAGGACATCAGATACGACCCGCGGAACCATAACCAACGCTCAGAAATGATCAAGTTACATATTTTTTGCATTTCATGGCAATTAAATTTGAATTCCGATAGTCGTGCCTGTATTATCGCCTGCCATGGTACAGGCCGGACGCCTTGGTACGGAGCCGGTACCGGGTCACATGATATTTTACGGGGTATGAAATATGACCCAAGGAACCATAACAAACGCTTCAAAATGATCAAGTTACATTTTTTGGCATTTTATGGCAATTAAGCTGGAATTCCGCCACTCGTGCTTGTATAAGCGCCTGCCATGGTCCAGGCCGGACGCCTTGGTACGGAGACGGTATCGGACCGCATGATATTTGTCGTGGACATCAAATATGATCCAAGGAAACATAACCAACGCTTCGAAATGATCAAGTTACATTTTATGGCAATTAAACTGGAATTCCGCCAGTCGTGCCGCTATTATCACCTTCCATGGTCCAAGCCGGACGCCTTGGTACGGAGCCAGTACCGGGTTGCATGACATTGTCCGTGATTTGAAATATGTCCCAAGGAACCATAACCAACGCTTCGAAATGATCAAGTTACATTTTTTGGCAATTAAACTTGAAATCCGCTAGTCATGCCTATATTATCGCCTTCCATGGTCCACGTCGGATCCTTGGTACAGAGTCGGTACCAAATTTAATGATATTTGTCCAAGACATCATATATGACACAAAGAACCATAACCAACACTTCGAAATGATTAGTTTACATTTTTTGGCATTTTATAGCAATTAAACTTGAATTCAGCCAATCGTGCCTGTATTATCACCTGCCATGGTCCAGGCCGGACGCCTTGCTACGGAGTCGGTACCGGATAGCATGCTATTTCTCAGGGACATCAAATACGACCCAAGGAACAATAACCAACACTTCGAAATGATCAAGTTACATTTTTGGCATTTTATGGAAATTAAATTGGAATTCCGCCAATCGTGCATGTATTACCGCCTGCCGTGGTCCAGGCCGGACGCCTCGGTACGGAGCCTGTATCGGATCACATGATATTTGTCCGGGACATCAAATATGACCCAAGGAACCATAACCAACGCTAAGAAATGATCAAGTTACATTTTTTGGCATTTTATGGCAATTAAATTGGAATTCAGCCAGTCGTGCCTGTATTATCGCCTTCCATGGTCCATGCCAGACGCCTTGGTATGGATCTGGTACCGGATTGCGTAATATTTGTCCGGGACATCAAATAAAACCCAAAAAACCATAACCAACTCTTCGAAAGGATTTTTTGGCATTTTATGGCAATTAAACTAGAATTCTGCCAAGTCGTGCCTCCATTATCGCCTTCCATGATCCAGGCCGGACGCCTTGGTACGTAGCCGGTACCGAATCACATGATATTTGTCCGGGACATCAAATACAACTCAAGGATTCATAACCAATGCTTTGAAATGATCAAGTTACATTTTTTGGAATTTTATTGCAATTAAACTGGAATTCCGCCAACCGTGCCTGTATTATCGTCTGCCATAGTCTAGGCCGGACGCCTTGGTACGAAGCCGGTACCAGATCATATGATATTTCTCCGGGACATCAATTACGACCCAAGGAACCATAACCAACGCTTCGAAATGATCAAGTTACATTTTTTGGCATTTTATGGCAATTAAACGGGAATTCCGCCAGTCGTGCCTGTATTATCGCCTGCCCTGGTCCAGGCCGGACGCCTTGGTACAGAGCGGTTCCGTATCACATGATATTTGTCCGGACATTAAATACGACCCAAGGAAGCATAACCAATGCTTAGAATTGATCAAGTTACATGTTTTGGCATTTTATGGCAATTAAACTGGAATTTTGCTAGTCGTGCCTGTATTATCGCCTTCCAGTGTCCAGGCCGGACACCTTGGTACGGAGCCGGTACCATATCCCAAGATATTTGTCCGGGACATCAAATATGACCCAAGGAACCATAAAAAAAGCTTCAAAATGATCAAGTTACACTTTATGGCAATTAAACTGGAATTCCGCCAGTCGTGCATGTATTATCACCATACATGGTCCAGGCCAGGCACCTTGGTATGGAGCCGGTACTGGATTGCATGATATCGGTCTGGGACATCAATACGACCCAATTAACCATAACCAACTCTTCAAAATGATCAAGTTACATTTTATGGCAATCAAACTTGAATTCAGCCAATTGTGCCTGTATTATCGCCATCCATGGTCCAGGCCGGACATCTTGGTATGGAGCCGATACCGGATCGCATGATATTTTTATGAGACATCAAACATGACTCAAGTAACCATAACCAACTCTTATAAATGATCAGGTTACATTTCTTGGCATTTTATGGCAATTAAACTGGAATTCCGCTAATCGTGCCTGTAATATCGCCTGCCATGGTCCAGGACGTACGCCTTGGTACAAAGCTGGTACCGGATCATATGATATTTCTATGGGACATAAAATACGACCCAAGGAACCATAACCAACACTTCGAAATGATTAAGTTACATTTATTGGCATTTTATGGCAATTAAACTGAAATTTCGTCAGTCGTGCCTCTATTATCGCCTGCCATTGTCCAAGCCAGACGCCTTGGTACAGAGCCAGTACCGGATCACGTGATATGTTTCTGGGACATCAAATTCAACATAAGGAACCATAACCAACGCTTCAAAATGATCAAGTTACATGTTTTGGCATTTTATGGCAATTAAACTGGAATTCCGCCAGACGTGCCTGTATTATTGCCTGCCATGGTCCAGGCCAGACGCCTTGGTACGAAGCCGGTACCGGATCACATAATATTTGACTGGGACATCAAATATGACCCAAGGAACCATAACCAACGCTTCTAAATGATCAAGTTACATTTTTTCGCATTTTATGGCGATTAAACTGGAATTCCGCCAGACGTGCCTGTATTATTGCCTGCCATGGTCCAGGCCGGACGCCTTGGTACGGAGCCGGTACCGGATAGCATGATACTTGTCTGGGAAATCAAATACGACCCAAGTAACCATAACCAACGCTTCGAAATGATCAAGTTACATTTTATGGCAATTAAAGTGGAATTCCGCCAGTCGTGACTATAATATCACCATCCATGGTCCAGGCCGAACACCTTGGTATGGAGCCGGTACCGGATCGCATGATATTTTTCCGGGACATCAAATACGACCCAAGGAACCATAACCAACGTTTTGAAATTATCAAGTTACATTTATGGCAATTAAACTGGAATTCAGCCAGTCGTGCCTGTGTTATCACCATCCATGGTTCAGGTCGGACACCTTGGAATGGAGTCGGTACCGGATCGCATGATATTTGTCCGGGATATAAAATATGACTCAAGGAACCATAAATAACGCTTTGAAATGATCAAGTTACATTTTTTGGCATTTTATAGCAATTAAATAGGAATTCCGACAATCATGCCTATATTATCGCCTGCCATTGTCCAGGCCGGACGCCTTGGTAAGGAGCCGGTACCGGGTCATATGATATTTGTCCGGCACATTAAATATGACCCAAGTAACCATAACCAACGCTTCGAAATGATCAAGTTACATTTTATGACATTTTATGGCAATTAAAATGGAATTCCGCCAGTCGTGCCTGTATTAGCGCCTGCCATGGTCCAGGCTAAACGCCTTGTTACGGAGCCGGTACCGGATCGCATGATATTTGTCCTGGACATCAAATACGACCCAAGTAATCATAACCAATGCTTTGAAAGGATCAAGTTACATTTTTGGCATTTTATGGCAATTAAACTGGAATTCCGCCAGTTGCTTGTATAATCGCCTGCCATGGTCCAGGCCGGACGCCTTGGTACGGAGCCGGTACCCGATCGCATGATATTTCTCCGGGACATAAAATACGATCCAAGGAACCATAACCAACACTTTGAAATGACCAAGTTACATTTTCTGGCATTCTATGGCAATTAAACTGGAATTGCGCCAGTCATGCCTATATTATCGCCTGCCGTGGTCCAGGTCGGACGCCTTGGTACGGAGCCGGTACCCGATCGCATGATATTTCTCCGGGACATAAAATACGATCCAAGGAACCATAACATACGCTTCGAAATGATCAAGTTACATTTTTTTGGCAATTTATGGCAATTAAACTTGAATTCCGCCAGTCGTGCCTGTATTAGCGCCTGCCATGGTCCAGGTCGGACGCTTTGGTACGAAGCCCGTATCGGATCGCATGATATTTGAATGGGACATCAAATACGACCCAAGGAACCATAAACAACACTTCGAAACGATCAAGTTATATTTTTTGGCATTATATGGCAATTAAACTGGAATTCCGTGAGTCGTGCCTCTATTATCGCCTGCCATGGTCCAGGTTGGATGCCTTGGTACAGAGTCGGTACCGGATCAGATGATATTTATCCAGGACATCAAATACGACCCATGGAACCATAACCAACGCTCTGAAATGATCAATTTACATTTTTTTTGGCATTTTATGGCAATTAAACTGGAATTCTGACAGTCGTGCCTGTATTATTGCCTGCCATGGTCCAGGCTGGAGGCCTTGGTACGGAGCCGGTACCAGATCGCATGATATTTGTCCGGGACATCAAATACGACCAAAGGAACCATAAACAACGCTTCGAAATGATTAAGTTACATTTTTTGGCATTTTATGGCAATTATACTGGAATTCCGCCAGTCGTGCCTGTATTATCGCCTGCCATGGTCCAGGCCGGAGGCCTTGGTATGGAGCCGGTACCGAATCGCATGATATTTGTCCAAGACATTAAAAACGACCCAAGGAACCATAACCAACACTTCGAAATGATCAAGTTACATGTTTTGGCATTTTATGGATATTAAACTGGAATTCCGCCAGTCGTGCATCTATTATCGCCTGCCATGGTCCAGGCCGGATGCCTTGGTATGGAGACGGTATCGGATAGCATGATATTTGTACGGGACATCAAATACGACCCAAGGAACCCTAACCAACACTTCGAAATGATCAAGTTACATTTTTTGGAATTCTGCTAGTCGAGCCCGTAATATCGCCTCCCATGGTCCAGGCCGGACGCCTTGGTACAGAGCTGGTACCGGATCATATGATATTTGTCTAGGACGTTAAATATGACCCAAGGAACCATAACATACGCTTCGAAATGTCCAAGTTACATTTTTTGGCATTTTATGGCAATTAAATTGGAATTCCGCTAGTCGTGCCTGTATTAGCGCCTGCCATGGTCTAGGCCGGACGCCTTGGTACGGAGCCGATACCGTATCGCATGATATTTGTTCTGGACTTCAAAATATGACCCAAGGAACCATAACCAACAATTCGAAATGATCAAGTTATATTTTTTGGCATTTTATGGCAGTTAAACTGGAATTCCGTCAGCCGTGCCTCAATTATCGCCTACCATGGTCCAGGCCGGACGCCTTGGTACAGAGCCTGTACCGGATCGCATGATATTTCTGGAGGACATCAAATACGACCCATGAAACCATAAACAACGCTCCGAAATGATCAAGTTACACATTTTTGGCATTTTATGGCAATTAAACTGGAATTCTGACAGTCGTGCCTGTATCATCGCCTGCCATGGTCCAGGCCGGAGGCCTTGGTATGGAGTCGGTACCATATCGCATGATATTTGACAGGGACATCAAACACAACCGAAGGAACCATAAAAAACGCTTCGAAATGATCAAGTTATATTTTTTTGCATTTTATGACATTTATACTCGAATTCCGCCAGTCGTGCCTGTATTATCGCCTGCCATGGTCCAGACCGGACGCCTTGGTATGGAACTGGTATCGTATCGCATGATATTTGTCCGGGACATCAAACACGACCAAAGGAACCATAAACAACGCTTCGAAATGATAAATTTACATATTTTGGCATTCTATGGCAATTAAACTGGAATTCCGCCAGTCGTGCCTGTATTATCGTCTGCCATGGTCCGGGCTGGACGCTGTGGTACGTAGTCGGTACCGAATCACATGATATTTTTTTGGGACATAAAATATGACCCAAGGAACCATAAACAAAACTTCAAAATGATCAAGTTACATTTTTTGGAATTTATTGCAATTAAACTGGAATTCCGCCAAGTCGTGCCTGTATTATCGCCTGCCATGGTCCAGGACGGACGACATGGTACGTAGCCGGTACCGAATCACATGATATTTTTCCGGGACATCAAATACAACCCAAGGATTAATAACCAATGCTTCGAAATGATCAAGTTACATTTTTTGAAATTTTATGGCAATTAAACTGTAATTCTGCAAGTCGTGCCTATATTATTCCGTGCCATGGTCTTGGCTAGACTCCATGGTACGTAGCCAGTACCGAATTGGATGATATTTGTTCGGTACATAATATATGACCCAAGGAACCATAACCAAACTTTGAAATGATAAAGTTACATTTTTTGGCATTTTACGGCAATTAAACTGGAATTGCGCCAGTCATGCCTATATTATCGCCTGTCGTGATCCAAGTCGGACGCCTTGGTACGGAGCCGGTAAAGAATTACATAATATTTGTCCGGGACATTAAATACGACCCAAGGAACCATAACCAACGCTTCGAAATGATCAAGTTATATTTTTTGGCATTTTATGGCAATTAAACTAGAACTCCGTCAGTCGTGCCTCTATTATCGCATGCCATGGTCCATGCCGGACGCCTTGGTACAGAGCTGGTACCGGATCGTATGATATTTATCCAGGATATTAAATATGACCCAAAGAACCATAACATACGTTTCGAAATGATCAAGTTACATTTTTTGGCAATTTATGGTCATTAAACTTGAATTCCGCCAGTCGTGCCTGTATTAGCGCCTGCCATGGTCCAGGTCGGACGCCTTGGTACGAAGCCGGTATCGGATCGTATGATATTTGACTGGGACATCAAATACGACCCAAGGAACCATAAACAACACTTCGAAATGATCAAGTTATATTTTTTGGCATTTTATGGCAATTAAACTGGAATTCCGCCAGTCGTGCCTGTATTATCGCCTGCCATGGTCCAGGCCGGACGCCTGGGTATGGAGCCGGTACCGGATAGCATGATACTTGTACAGGACATAAAATACGACCCAAGTAACCATAACCAATGCTTTGAAATGATCAAGTTATATTTTTTTGGCATTTTATGGCAATTAAACTGGAATTCCGTCAGTCGTGCCTCTATTATCGCCTGCCATGGTCCAGGCCGGATGCCTTGGTACAGAGCCGGTACTGGATCGCATGATATTTATCGAGGACATCAAATACGACCCATGGAACCATAACCAACGCTCTGAAATGATCAAGTTACATATTTTTTGGCATTTTATGGCAATTAAACTGGAATTCTAACAGTAGTCCATGTATTATCGCCTGCCATGGTCCAGGATGGAGGCCTTGCTACGGAGCCGGTACCATATCGCATGATATTTGTCCGGGACATCAAATACAACCAAAGGAACCATAAACAACGCTTCGAAATGATTAAGTTACATTTTTTGGCATTTTATGGCAATTATACTGGAATTCCGCCAGTCGAGCCTGTATTATCGCCTGCCATGGTCCAGGCCGGAGGCCTTGGTATGGAGACGGTACCGAATCGCATGATATTTTTCCGAGACATTAAATACGACCCAAGGAACCACAACGAACACTTCGCAATGATCAAGTTACATTTTTTGGCATTTTGTGGATATTAAACTGGAATTCTGCCAGTCGTGCCTGTATTATCGCCTGCCATAGTCCAGGCCGGACGCCTTGGTATGGAGCCGGTATCGGATAGCATGATATTTGTCCGGGACATCAAATACAACCCAAGGAACCCTAAAAAACACTTCGAAATGATCAAGTTACATTTTATGGCATTTTATGGCAATTAATCTGGAATTCTACTAGTCCAGCCTTTAATATCGCCTCCCATGGTCCAGGCCGGACGCCTTGGTACAGAGCTGGTACCGGATCGCATGATATTTAACCGGGACATCAAATACGACCCGAGGCACCATAACCAATGCTTCGAAATGATCAAGTTACATTTTTTTTGGCATTTTATGGAAATTAAACTGGAATTCCGCCAGTCGTGCCTGTATTAGCGCCTGCCATGGTCTAGGCCGGACGCCTTGGTACGGAGCTGATACCGGATCGCATGATATTTGTCATGAACATCAAAATATGACCCAAGGAACCATAACCAACAATTCGAAATGATCAAGTTATATTTTTTGGCATTTTATGGCAATTAAACTGGAATTCCGTCAGTCGTGCCTCAATTATCGCCTGCCATGGTCCAGGTCGGACACCTTGGTACAGAGCCGGTACCGGATCACATGATATTTAACCGGGACATCAAATACGACCCGAGGAACCATAACCAATGCTTCGAAATGATCAATTTACATTTTTTTTGGCATTTTATGGAAATTAAACTGGAATTCCGCCAGTAGTGCCTGTATTATCGCCTGCCATGGTCCAGGCCGGACGCCTTGGCACGGAGTCGGTACCGGACATCATGATATTTGTCAGGTACATCAAATAAAACCCAAGTAACCATAACCCCCGCTTCGAAATGATCAAGTTACACTTTTTGGCATTTTATGGCAATTAAACTGGAATTTCGCAAGTCGTGCCTGTATTATCGCCTTCCATGGTACAGACCGGACGCCTTGGCACGGAGCCGGCACTGTATAGCATGATATTTATCCAAGTCACCAAATATTTCCCAAGGAACCATAACCATCGCTTCCAAATGATCAAATTACATTTTTTGGCATTTTATGGGAATTAAACTGGAATTTCGCTAGTCGTGCCTCTATTATCGCCTGCCATGGTCCAGTCCAGACGCCTTGGTACGGAGCCGGTACCGGATTGCATGATATATCTTCGGGACATAAAACACGACCGAAGGAACCATAACCAACGCCTGAAAATGATCAAGTTACATTTTTTGGCATTTTATGGGAATTAAACTGGAATTTCGCTAGTCGTGCCTCTATTATCGCCTGCCATGGTCCAGTCCAGACGCCTTGGTACGGAGCCGGTACCGGATTGCATGATATATCTTCGGGACATAAAACACGACCGAAGGAACCATAACCAACGCCTGAAAATGATCAAGTTACATTTTTTGGCATTTTATGGCAATTAAATTGGAATTTTTCCAGTCGTGCCTCTATTATCGCCTACCATGGTCCAGGACGGATGCCTTGGTATGGAGCCAATATCGAATAGCATTATATTTGTCCGGGACATCAAATACAACACAAGTAACCATAACCAATGCTTCAAAATGATCAAATTATATTTTTTTGCATTTTATGGCAATTAAACTGGAATTCTGCCAGTCGTGCCTATATTATCGCCTGCCATGGTCCAGGCCGGACACCTTGGTATGGAGCCGGTACCGGACCGCATGATATTTGTATGGGACATCAAATAAAACCCAAGTAACCATAACCAACTCTTCAAAACGAACAAGTGATATTTTTTGGAATTTTATGGCAATTAAACTGGAATTCCGCCAAGTCGTTCCTGTATTGTGGCCTACCATGGTCCAGGCCGGACGCCATAGTACGTAGCCAGTACTGAATCGCATGATATTTGTCCGGGACATAAAATATGACCCAAGGAACCATAACCAATTCTTCTAAATGATCAAGTTACATTTTTTTGAATTATATGGCAATTAAACTGGAATTTCGCCAGCCGTGCCTGTATTATCGCATGCCATAGTCCATACCGAACGCTTTGATACGGAGCCGGTACTGGATAGCATGATACTTCTCCGAGACATAAAATACGACACAAGGAACCATAACCAACGATTCGAAATGATTAAGTGACATTTTTTTGCATTTTATTGTAATTAAACTTGAATTCTGCCACTCATGCCTATATTATCGCCTGCCATAGTCCAGACTGGACGCCTTGGTACAGAGCTGGTACCGGATAGCATGATATTTGTCCGGGACATCCAATACGACCCAAGGAACCATAACCAATGCTTCGAAACGATCAAGTACATATTTTGGCATTTTATGGCTATTAAACTAGAACTCCGGTAGTCGTGCCTGTATTATCGCCATCCATGGTCCAGGCCGGACGCCTTGGTATGGAGCCGATACCGGATCGCATGATATTTTTCTAGGACATCAAATAAAACCCAAGGAACCATAACGAACTCTTTGAAATGGTCAAGTTACATTTTTTGTCTTTTTATGGCAATTAAACTGGAATTCCGTCAGTCGTGCTAGTAGTATCGCCTGCCATGGTCCAGGCCGGACGCCGTGGTACGTAGCCGGTACCGAATCGAATAATATTTGTCCGGGACATCAAATATGACCCAAGGAACCATAACCAACGCTTCGAAATGATCAAGTTACATATTTTGGCATTTTTGCGCAATTAAACTTGAATTCCGCCAGTCATGCTTGTATTATCGCCTGCCATGGTGTAGGTTGGACTCCTTGGTACAGATCCAGTACCAAATCAGATGATCTTTGTCCGAGACATCAAATACGACACAAGGAACCATAAACAACGCCTTGAAATGATCAAGTTACATTTTTTGGCATTTTATGGCAATTAAACTGGAAATTCCGTCCAAGGCTAAATACGGGTGAGAGACTGATATCATACAAGTACCGTGAGGGAAAGATGAAAAAGTATTTGAAAAGAGAGTCAAAGAGTGCTTGAAATTGTCGGTAGGGAAGCGGATAGGGGCCGGCGATGCGCGCCGGTCGGATGTGGAATGGTGTTGAGCCGGTTCGCCGATCGACTCGGGGCATAGACCAGCGTGGATTGTGGCATGATATTTCTCCGTGACGTCAAATACGACACAAGGAACCATAACCAACGCTTCAAAATGATCAAGTTATATTTTTTTGCATTTTATGGCAATCAAACTAGAATTCCGCCACTCGTGTCTATATTATCGCCTGCCATGGTCCATACTGGACGCCTTGGTATAGAGCCGGTACCAGATATCATGATATTTCTTCGGGACATCAAATACGACACAAGGAACCATAACCAACGCTTCGAAATGATCAAGTTACATATTTTGGAATTTTTTGGCAATTAAACTTCAATTCCGCCATTCATGCTTTTATTATCGCCTTCCATGGTCCAGGTCGGACTCCTTGGTATGGAGCCAGTACCAAATCTCATGATCTTTCTCTGGGACATCAAATAATACCCAAGGAACCATACCTAATGCTTCGAAATGATCAAGTTACATCTTTTGACATTTTATTGCTATTAAACTAAAATTCCGCTAGTCGTGCATGTATTATCGCCATCCATGGTCCAGGCCGGACGCCTTGGTATGGAGCCGATACCGGATCGCATGATATTTTTCCGGGACATTCAAATACAACCCAAGGAACCATAACCAACGCTTCGAAACGATCAAGTTACATTTTTAGGCATTTTATGGTAATTAAACTGGATATCCGTCAATCGTGCATGTATTATCACCTGCCATGGTCAAAGCCGGACGCCTCGGTACGGAGCCGGTACCAGATCGCATGATATTTGTCCAGGATATAAAATACGACCCAAGGAACCATAACCAATGCCTCGAAATGATTAAGTTACATTTTTTGGCATTTTTTACCAATTAAACTGGAATTCCGCCAGTGGTGCCTGTATTATCGCCTGCCATGGTCCAGGCCGGACGCCTTGGTACACAGTCATTACTGGATGGCATGATATATTTTTGGGACATCAAATATGACCCACGGAACCATAAACAATGCTTTGAAATGATCAAATTACATTTTTTGGAATTTTATGGCAATTAAACTGGAATTCCGCCAGTCATGCATGTATTATCGCCTGCCATGGTTCAGCCCGGACGCCTTGGTATGGAGCCGGTACCGGATCTCATGATATTTTTTCGGGATATCAAATACGACCCAAGGAACCATAACCAACGCTTTGAAATGATCAAGTTACATTTTTTGGCATTTTATGGCAATTAAACTGGAATTCCGTCAGTCGTGCATGTATTATCGCCTGCCATGGTCCAGGTCGGACGCCTTGGTACGGATCCGGTACCGGATCACATGATATTTGTCCGGGATATCAAATATGACCCAAGGAACCATAACCAACGCTTCAAAATGATCAAGTTACATTTTTGGCATTTTATGGTAATTAAACTGGAATTCCGTTAGTCGTGCCTGTATTATCGCTTGCCATGGTCCAGGCCGGACGCCTTGGTACACAACCGTTACCGGATGGCATGATATTTTTCCGGGACATCAAATATGACCCACAGAACCATAAAAAACGCTTCGAAATGATCAAATTACATTTTTTGGTATTTTATGGCAATTAAACTGGAATTCCACCAGTCGTGCATGTATTATCGCATGCCATGGTCCAGCCCGGGCGCCTTGGTACGAAGCCGGTACCTGATCTCATGACATTTTTTCGGGACATCAAATACGACCCAAGGAACCATAACCAACGCTTCGAAATTATCAAGTTACATTTTTGGCATTTTATGGCAACTAAACTGGAATTCCGCCAGTCGTGCCTATATTATCGCCTTCCATGGTCCAAGCCGGATGCCTTGGTACGAAGCCGGTAATGGGTCACATGATATTTGTCCGGGACATTAAATATGACCCAAGGAACCATAACCAATGCTTTGAAATGATCAAGTTACATTTTTTGGCATTTTATGGCAATTAAACTGGAATTCGGCCAGTCGTGCCTCTGTTATCGCATCCATGGTCCAGGCCGGACACCTTGGTATGGAGCAGGTACTGGATCGCATAATAATTTACCAGGACATCAAATACAACCGAAGGAATCATAACCAACTCTTCGAAATTATCAAGTTACATTTTTTGGCATTTTATGGCAATTAAACTGGCATTGCGCCAGTCGTGCATGTATTATCGCCTGCCATGGTCCAGGTCGGACGCCTTGGTACGAAGCCGGTACCGCATCGCATGACATTTTTTCAGGACATCAAATACAACCCAAGGAACCATAACAAACGCTTTGAAATAATCAAGTTATATTTTTTGGCATTTAATGGCAATTAAACTGGAATTCCGCAAGTCGTGCATGTATTATTGCCTGCCATGGTCCAGCCCGGATGCCGTGGTACGTAGTCGGTACTAAATTGCATTATATTTGTTCGGTACATAAAATATGACCCAAGGAACCATAACCAACGCTTTGAAATGATCAAGTTAACTTTTTTGGCATTTTATGGCAATTAAACTGGAATTCCGCCAGTCGTGCCTATATTATCGCCTTCCATGGTCCAAGCCGGATGCCTTGGTACGAAGCCGGTAATGGGTCGCATGATATTTTTCCGGGACATCAAATACGACCCAAGGAACCATAACCAACGCTTTGAAATGATCAAGTTAACTTTTTTGGCATTTTATGGCAATTAAACTGGAATTCCGTCAGTCGTGCATGTATTATCGCTTGCCATTGTCCTGGCCGGACGCCTTAGTATGGAGCCGGTAACAAATTGCATGGTATTTGTTCGGGATATAAATATTACCCAAGGAACCATAACCAACGCTTCGAAATGATCAAGTTACATTTTTTGACATTTTATGGCAATTAAACCGGAATTCCGCCAGTCGTGCCTGTATTATCGCCTGCCATGGTCCATGCCGGACACATTGGTACGAAGCCGGTACTGGGTCACATGATATTTGTCTGGGACATTAAATATGACCCAAGGAACCATAATCAGCGCTTCGGAATGATCAAGTTACATTTTTTTGAATTTTATTACAATTAAATTGTAATTCCGCCAGTCGTGCAGGTTTTATCGCCATCCATGGTCCAGGCCGGACACCTTGGTATGGAGTCGGTACCGAATCGCATGATATTTTTCCGGGAAATAAAATACAACCCAATAAACCATAACCAACTCTTCGAAATGATCAAGTTACATTTTTTGGCATTTTCTGGCAATTAAACTGGAATTCCGCCAAGTCATGCCTGTATTATCGCCTACCATGGTCCAAGCCGGACGCCGTGGTACGTAGCCGGTACTGAATCGCATGATATTTTTCCGGGACATCAAATATGACCCAAGGAACCATAACCAAAACTTCAATATGATCAAGTTACATTTTTTGGCATTTATTGCAATTAAACTGGAATTCCGCCAAGTCGTGCCTGTATTATCGCCTGCCATGGTCCAGGCCAGACGCCGTGGTACCTAGCCGGTACGGAATCGCATGATATTTGTCCGAGATATCAAATTTGACCCAAGGAACCATAACCAAAACTTTGAAATGATCAAATTACATTTTTTGGCATTTTATGGCAATTAAACTGGAATTCCGCTAGTGGTGCCTGAATTATCGCCATCCATGGTCCATGCCAGACGCCTTGGTATGGATCCGGTACCGAATCACGTGCCATTTGTCTGGGTAATCAAATACAACCCAAGAAACCATAAACAACTCTTCGAAAGGATCAAGTTACATTTTTTGGCATTTTATGGCAAATAAACTAGAACTCCGCCAAGTCGTGCCTGCATTATCGCCTTCCATTGTCCAGGCCAGACGCCTTGGTACGTAGCCAGTACCGAATCGCATGATATTTGTCCGGGACATCAAATACAACCCAAGGATGCATAACCAACGCTTCGAAATGATCAAGTTACACTTTTGGAATTTTATGGCAATTAAACTGGAAATCCGCCAACCGTGCCTGTATTATTTCCTGCAATAGTTAAGGCCGGACACTTGGTACGGAGCCGGTGCCGGATCACATAATATTTTTCCGGGACATCAAATATTTTTCCGGTACATCAAATACAACCCAAGGAACCATAACCAACGCTTCGAAATGATCAAGTTACATTTTTTCGCATTTAATGGCAATTAAACTGGAATTCTGCCATGGTCCAGGCCGGACGCCTTGGTACGGAGCCGGTACCAGATATCATGATATTTGTCAGGGACATCAAATACGAACCAAGGAACCATAAAAAACGCTTTGAAATGATTAAGTTACATTTTTTTTTGCACTTTATGGCAATTAAACTGGAATTCCGTTAGTCGTGCCTGTATTATAGCCTGCCATGGTCCAGGCCGGACGCCTTGGTACGGAGCCGGTACCAGATATCATGATATTTGTCAGGGACATCAAATACGACCCAAGGAACCATAACCAACGCTTCAAAATGATCAAATTCGTTTTTTGGCATTTTATGGCAAATAAACTGGAATTCTGCGAGTCGTGCATGTATTATCGCCTGCCATGGTCCAGGCCGGACGCCTTGGTACGGATCCGTTATTGGATCGCCTTATATTTTTCCGGGACATTAAATATGACCCAAGGAACATTAACCAAGGCATCGAAATGATCAAGTTATATTTTTTTGCATTTTATGGCAATTAAACTGGAATTCCGCCAGTCGTGCCTGTATTATCGCCTGCCATGATCTAGGTCGGATGCCTTGGTTCGGTGCCGGTACCGAATCCCATGATATTTTTTCGGGACATAAAATATGACCCAAGAAACCATAACCAACGCTTCGAAATGATCAAGTTACATTTTTTGGCATTTTATGGCAATTAAACTTGAATTCCACCAGTCCTGCCAGTATAATCGCCTGCCATAGTCCAGGCCGGACGCCTTGGTACGGAGCCGGTACCCGATCGCATGATATTTCTCCGGGACATAAAATACGACTTAAGGAACAATAACAAACACTTCGAAATGATCAAGTTACATTTTTTGGCATTCTATGGAAATTAGACTGGAATTCCGCTAGTCGTGTATGTATTATTGCCTGCTATGGTCCAGGCCGGACGCCTTGGTACGGAGCCGGTACCGGATAGCATGATATATGTCCGGGATATCAAATATGACCCAAGGAACCATAACAACCGCTTCGAAATTATCAAGTTACATTTTTTGGCATTTTATGACAATTAAACTGGAATTCTGTCAGTCGTGCATGTATTATCGTCTGCCATGGTCCAGGCCGGACGCCTTGTTATGGAGCCGGTACCGGATCACATGATATTTGTCCGGGATATCAAATATGACCCAAGGAACCATAACCAACACTTCGAAATGATCAAGTTACATTTTTTTGCATTCTATAGCAATTAGAGTGGAATTCCGCCAACCGTGCCTGTATTATTGCTTGCTATGGTCCAGGCCAGACGCCTTGGTACGGATCCGGTACCAGTTCATATGATATTTGTCCGGGATATCAAATATGACCCAAGGAACCATAACCATCGCTTCGAAATTATCAAGTTACATTTTTTGGCATTTTGTGGCAATTAAACTGGAATTCCGCCAGTCGTGCCTGTATAATCGCCTGCCATGGTCCAGGCCGGACGCCTTGGTACGGAGCCGGTACCGGATCGCGTGATATTTGTCCGGGATATCCAATATTACCCAAGGAACCATAACAACCTCTTCGAAATTATCAAGTTACATTTTTTTGCATTTTATGACAATTAAACTGGAATTCTGTTAGTCGTGCATGTATTATCGCCTGCCATGGTCCAGGCCGGACGCCTTGGTACGGAGCCGGTACCGGATCGCGTGATATTTGTCCGGGATATCCAATATTACCCAAGGAACCATAACAACCTCTTCGAAATTATCAAGTTACATTTTTTTGCATTTTATGACAATTAAACTGGAATTCTGTTAGTCGTGCATGTATTATCGCCTGCCATGGTCCAGGCCGGACGCCTTGGTGTGGAGTCGGTACCGGATCGCATGTTATTTTTCCGGGATATCAAATATGACCCAAGGAACCATAACAACCGCTTCGAAATTATCAAGTTACATTTTTTGGCATTTTATGGCAACTAAACTGGAATTCTGCCAGTCGTGCCTATATAATCGCCTACTATGGTCCAGGCTGGACGCCTTGGTAAGGAGCATGTACCAGATCGCATGATATTTCTCTGGGACATAAAATACGGCCCAAGGAACCATAACCATTACTTCGAAATGATCAAGTTACATTTTTTGGCATTCTATGGCAATTAGAGTGGAATTCTGCCAGTCGTGCCAGTATTATTGCTTGCTATGGTCCAGGCCGGACGCCTTGGCACGGAGCCGGTATCAGATCATATGATATTTGTTCGGGATATCAAATATGACCGAAGGAACCATAACCATCGCTTCGAAATTATCAAGTTCCATTTTTTTGCATTTTATGACAATTAAACTAAAATTCCGTCAATCGTGCATGTATTATCGCCTGCCATTGTCCAGGCCGGACGCCTTGGTACGGAGCCGGTACCGGGTCACATTATATTTTTCCAAGACATTAAATATGACCCAAGGAACATTAACCAAGGCATCGAAATGATCAATATATATGTTTTTGCATTTTATGGCAATTAAATTGGAATTCCGTCAGTCGTGCCTGTATTATCGCCTGCCATGGTCCAGGCCGGACGCCTTGGTACGGAGTCGGTACCAGATATCATGATATTTTTCAGGGACACAAAATACGAACCAAGGAACCATAAACAACGCTTTGAAATGATCAAGTTACATTTTTTTTTGCATTTTATGGCAATTAAACTGGAATTCCGTTAGTCGTGCTTGTATTATAGCCTGCCATGGTCCAGGCCAGACGCCTTGGTAGGGAGCCGGCACAGGATCGCATGATATTTCTCCAGGACATCAAATACGACCCAAGGAACCATAACCAACGCTTCAAAATGATCAAATTACATTTTTTGGCATTTTATGGCAATTAAACTGGAATTCCGCCAGTCGTGCATGTATTATCGCCTGCCATGGCCGAGGCCGGCCCCCTTGGTACGGATCCGGTACCAGATCGCATTATATTTGTCCGGGACATTAAATATGACCCAAGGAACATTAACCAAGGCATCGAAATGATCAAGTTACATTTTTTGGCATTTTATTGCAATTAAACTGGAATTCCGCCAGTCGTGCCTGTATTATTGCCTACCATGATCCAGGTCGGACGCCTTGGTACGGAGCCAGTACCGAATCCCATGATATTTGTTCGGAACATAAAATATGACCCAAGAAACCATAACCAACGCTTCGAAATGATCAAGTTACATTTTTTGGCATTTTATGGCAATTAAACTTGAATTCCGCTAGTCGTGCCAGTATAATCGCCTACCATGGTCCAGGTCGGACGCCTTGGTATGGAGCCGGTACCCGATCACATGATATTTCTCCGGGACATAAAATACGACCCAAGGAACCATAACCAAAACTTCGAAATGATCAAGTAACATTTTTTAGCATTCTATGGCAATTAGACTGGAATTCCGCCAGCCGTGCCTGTATTATTGCCTACTATTGTCCAGGCCGGACGCCTTGGTACAGAGCTGGTACCGGATCGCATGATATATGTCCGGGATATCAAATATGACCCAAGGAAGCGTAACAACCGCTTCGAAAGTATCAAGTTACATTTTTTGGCATTTTATGACAATTAAACTGGAATTCTGTCAGTCGTGCATGTATTATCGCCTGCCATGGTCCAGGCCGGATGCCTTGGTATGGAGCCGGTACCGGATCTCATGATATTTTCCGGGATATCAAATATGACCCAAGGAACCATAACCAACACTTCGAATTGATCAAGTTACATTTTATGGCATTTTATGGCAATTAAACTGGAATTCTGTCAGTCGTGCATGTATTATTGCCTGCCATGGTCGAGGCCGGACACCTTGGTATGAAGCCGGTACCTGGTCGCATGATATTTATCTGGGACATTAAATATGACCCAAGGAACCATAACCAACGCTTCGAAATGATCAAGTTACATTTTTTGGCATTTTATGGCAATTAAACTGGAACTCCACCAGTCGTGCTTGTATAATCGCCTGCCATGGTTCAGGCCGGACTTCTTGGTACACAGTCGGTACCGGATCGCATGATATTTCTCCAGGACATCAAATACGACCCACGGAAGCATAACCAACCGCATCGAAATGATCAAATTACATTTTTTGGCATTTTATCGCAATTAAACTGGAATTCTGCCAGTCGTGCCTGTATTATTGCTTGCCATGGTCCAGGCCGGACACCTTGGTACGAAGACGGTACCGGGTCGCATGATATTTGTATGGGATATTAAATATGACCCAAGGAACCATAACCAATGCTTCGAAATGATCAAGTTATATTTTTTGGCATTTTATGGCAATTAAACTAGAATTCCGCCAGTCGTGCCTGTATAATCGCCTGCCATGGTCCAGGCCGGACGCCTTGGTACGGAGCCGGTACCCAATCGCATGATATTTCTCCGGGACATAAAATACGACACAAGGAACCATAACCAATACTTCGAAATGATCAAGTTACATTTTTTGGCATTCTATGGCAATTAGACTGGAATTCCGCCAGTCGTGCATGTATTATTGCTTGCTAAGGTCCAGGCCAGACGCCTTGGTAGGGAGCCGGTACCGGATCATATGATATTTGTCCAGGATATCAAATATGACCCAAGGAACCATAACCATCGCTTCGAAATTATCAAGTTCCATTTTTTGGCATTTTATGGCAATTAAACTGGAATTCTGTCAGTCGTGCATGTATTATCGCCTGCCACGGTCCAGGATGGACGCCTGGGTATGGTGCCGGTACTGGATTAAATGTTATTTCTCCAGGACATCAAATACGACCTAAGGAACCATAACCAACGCTTCAAAATGATCAAATTACATTTTTTGGCATTTTATGGCAATTAAACTGGAATTCTGTCAGTCGTGCATGTATTATCGCCTGCCACGGTCCAGGATGGACGCCTTGGTATGGAGCCGGTACTGGATTAAATGTTATTTCTCCAGGACATCAAATACGACCTAAGGAACCATAACCAACGCTTCAAAATGATCAAATTACATTTTTTGGCATTTTATGGCACTTAAATTGAAATTCCACCAGTCGTGCATGTATTATCGCCTGCCATGGTCCAGGCCGGACGCCTTGGTACGGAGCCGGTACCGGATCGCATTATATTTGTCCCGAACATTAAATATGACCCAAGGAACATTAACTAAGGCATCGAAATGATCAAGTTACATTTTTTGGCATTTTATGGCAATAAAATTGGAATTCCGCCAGTCATGCCTGTATTATCGCCTACCATGATCCAGGTCGGACGCCTTGGTACGGAGTCGGTACCGAATCCCATGATATTTTTCCGGGACATAAAATATGACCTAAGGAACCATAACCAACACTTCGAAATGATCAAGTTAAATTTTTTTGAATTTTATGGCAATTAAACTGGAATTCCACCAGTCGTGCTTGTATAATCGCCTTCCATGGTCCTGGTCGGACGCCTTGGTACAGAGTCGGTACCGGATTGCATGATATTTCTCCAGGACATCAAATACGACCCACGGAACCATAACCAACCGCTTCGAAATTATCAAATTACTTTTTTTGGCATTTTATGGTAATTAAATTGGAATTCTGCCAGTCGTTCCTGTATTATTGCCTGCCATGGTCCAGGCCGGACGCCTTGGCACGAAGCCGGTACCGGGTCGCATGATATTTTTTTGGGATATTAAATATGACCCAAGGAACCATAACCAATGCTTCGAAATGATCAAGTTACATTTTTGGGAATATTATGGCAATTAAACTGGAATTCCGCAAGTCGTGCCTGTATAATCGCCTGCCATGGTCCAGGCCGGAAGCCTTGGTACGGAGCCGGTACCAGATCGCATGATATTTCTCCGGGACATAAAATACGGCCCAAGGAACCATAACCAAAACTTCGAAATGATCAAGTTACATTTTTTTGCATTCTATGGCGATTAGAGTGGAATTCCGCCAGTCGTGCCTGTATTATTGCTTGCTATGGTCCGGGCAGGACGCCTTGGTACGGAGCCGGTACCGGATCATATGATATTTTTCCGGGATATGAAATATGACCCAAGGAACCATAACCATCGCTTCGAAATTATCAAGTTCCATTTTTTGGCATTTTATGACAATTAAACTGGAACACCGTCAGTCGTGCATGTATTATCGCCTGCCATGGTCCAAGCAGGATGCCTTGGTATGGAGCCGGTACCGGATCTCATGATATTTGTCCGAGATATCAAATATGACCCAAGGAACCATAACCAACACTTCGAATTGATCAAGTTACATTTTATGGCATTTTATGGCAATTAGAGTGGAATTCTGTCAGTCGTGCCTGTATTATTGCCTGCCATGGTCGAGGCCGGACACCTTGGTATGAAGCCGGTACCGGGTCGCATGATATTTTTCTGGGACATTAAATATGACCCAAGGAACCATAACCAACGCTTCGAAATGATCAAGTTACATTTTTTGGCATTTTATGGCAATTAAACTGGAATTCCGCTAGTCGTGCCTGTATTATCGCCTGCCATGGTCCAGGCCGGACGCCTTGGTACGGAGCCGGTACCAGATCGCATGATATTTCTCCGGGACATAAAATACAGCCCAAGGAACCATAAGCAAAACTTCAAAATGATCAAGTTACATTTTTTGGAATTCTATGGCGATTAGAGTGGAATTCCGCCAGCCGTGCGTGTATTATTGCTTGCAATGGTCCGGGCAGGACGCCTTGGTACGGAGCCGGTACCGGATCATATGATATTTTTCCGGGATATCAAATATGACCCAAGGAACCATAACCATTGCTTCGAAATTACCAAGTTCCATTTTTTGGCATTTTATGACAATTAAACTGGAATACCGTCAGTCGTGCATGTATTATCGCCTGCCATGGTCCAGGCTGGACGCCTTGGTATGGAGCCGGTACTGGATTAAATGATATTTCTCCAGGACATCAAATACGACCTAAGGAACCATAACCAACGCTTCAAAATGATCAAATTACATTTTTTGGCATTTTATGGCAACTAAATTGGAATTCCGCCAGTCGTGCATGTATTATCGCCTGCCATGGTCCAGGCCGGACGCCTTGGTACGGAGCCGGTACTGGATCGCATTATATTTTTCCGGGACATTAAATATTACCCAAGGAACATTAA
This sequence comes from Nicotiana paniculata, assembly GCA_005239505.1. Lineage (NCBI taxonomy): Eukaryota > Viridiplantae > Streptophyta > Magnoliopsida > Solanales > Solanaceae > Nicotiana > Nicotiana paniculata. The sequence continues at coordinate 38,241 of ML352710.1, forward strand.
CCAAGGCATCGAAATGATCAAGTTATATTTTTTGGCATTTTATGGCAACTAAATTGGAATTCCGCCAGTCGTGCTTGTATAATTGCCTGCCATGGTCCAGGCCGGACGCCTTGGTAGAGAGTCGGTAACGGATCGCATGATATTTCTCCAGGACATCAAATACGACCCACAAAACCATAAGCAACCACTTCGAAATGATCAAATTACATTTTTTTGGCATTTTATGGCAATTAAACTGGAATTCCGCTAGTCGTGCATGTATTATCGCCTGCCATGGTCCAGGACGGACGCCTTGGTACGGAGCCGGTACCGGATCTCATGATATTTTTCCTGGAAATCAAATACGACCCAAGGAACCATAACCAACGCTTTGAAATGATCAAGTTAACTTTTTTGGTATTTTATGGCAATTAAACTGGAATTCCGTCAGTCGTGCATGTATTATCGCTTGCCATTGACTAGGCCGGACGCCTTAGTATGGAGCCGGTAACGAATTGCATGGTATTTGTCTGGGATATCAAATATGACCCAAGGAACCATAACCAACACTTCAAAATGATCAAGTTACATTTTTTGGCATTTATAGCAATTAAACTGGAATTCCGCCAGTCATGCATGTATTATCGCCTGCCATGGCCCATGCCGGACACCTTGGTACGAAGCGGGTACCGGGTTACATGATATTTTTCCGGGACATTAAATATGACCCAAGGAACCATAATCAACGCTTCAAAATGATCAAGTTACATTTGTTTTAATTTTATGACAATTAAATTGTAATTCCGCCAGTCGTGCAGGTATTATCGCCATCCATGGTCCAGGCCGGACGCCTTGGTATGGAGCCGGTACCGGATCGTATGATATTTTTCCGGGACATTAAATATGACCCAAGGAACCATAATCAACGCTTCAAAATGATCAAGTTACATTTGTTTTAATTTTATGACAATTAAATTGTAATTCCGCCAGTCGTGCAGGTATTATCGCCATCCATGGTCCAGGCCGGACGCCTTGGTATGGAGCCGGTACCGGATCGTATGATATTTTTCCGGGAAATAAAATACAACCTATACCATAACCAACTCTTCGAAATGATCAAGTTACATTTTTTGGCATTTTCTGGCAATTAAACTGGAATTCCGCCAAGTTGTGCTTGTATTATCGCCTGCCATGGTCCAAGCCGGATGCCGTGGTACGTAGCCGGTACCGAATCACTTGATATTTGTCCGGGACATCAAATATGACCCAAGGAACCATAAACAAAACTTCGAAATGATCAAGTTACATATTTTGGCATTTATTGCAATTAAATTGTAATTCCGCCAAGTCGTGCCTGTATTATCGCCTGCCATGGTCCAGGCCAGACGCCGTGGTACCTAGCTGGTACCGAATCGCATGACATTTGTCCGGGATATCAAATATGACCCAAGGAACCATAACCAAAACTTTTAAATGATCAAATTACATTTTTTGGCATTTTATGGCAATTAAACTGGAATTCAGCTAGTCGTGCCTGTATTATCGCCATCCATGGTCCATGCCAGACGCCTTGGTATGGATCTGGTACCGTATCACGTGATATTTATCCGGGACATCAAATACAACCGAAGAAACCATAACCAACTCTTCGAAAGGGTCAAGTTACATTTTTTGGCATTTTATGGCAAATAAACTAGAACTCCGCCAAGTCGCGCCTGCATTATCGCCTTCCATGGTCCAGGTCGGACGCCTTGGTACGTAGCTGGTACCGAATCGCATGATATTTGTCCGGGAAATCAAGTACAACCCAAGGATTTATAACCAATGCTTCGAAATGATCAAGTTACATTTTTTGGAATTTTATGGCAATTAAACTGGAAATCCTGCAGCCGTGCCTGTATTATTTCCTGCAATAGTCAAGGCCGGACGCTTGGTACGGAGCCGGTACCAGATCACATAATATTTCTCCAGGACATCAAATACAACCAAAGAAACAATAACCAACGCTTCGAAATGATCAAGTTACATTTTTTGCATTTAATGGCAATTAAATTGGAATTCTGCCATGGTCCAGGCCGGACGCCTTGGTATGGAGCCGGTACCAGATATCATGATATTTGTCAGGTAAATCAAATACAAATCAAGGAACCATAAACAATGCTTTGAAATGATCAAGTTACATTTTTTTTTTGCATTTTATGGCAATTAAACTGGAATTCCGTTAGTCGTGCCTGTATTATAGCCTGCCATGGTCCAGGCCAGACGCCTTAGTAGGGAGCCGGCACAGGATCGCATGATAGTTCTCCAGGACATCAAATACGACCCAAGGTACCATAACCAACGTTTCAAAATGATCAAATTACATTTTTTGGCATTTTATGGCAATTAAACTGGAATTCCGCCAGTCGTGCATGTATTATCGCCTACCATGGTCTAGGCCGGACGCCTTGGTACGGAGCCGGTACCAGATCGCATTATGTTTGTCCGGGACATTAAATATGACCCAAGGAAAATTAACCAAGGCATCATAATGATCAAGTTACATTTTTTGACACTTTATGGCAATTTAACTGGAATTCCGCTAGTCGTGCCTGTATTATCGCCTACCATGATCCAGGTCGGACGCCTTGGTACGGAGCCCGTACCGAATCCCATGATATTTGTTCGGGACATAAAATATGACCCAAGAAACCATAACCAACGCTTCGAAATGATCAAGTTACATTTTTTGGCATTTTATGGCAATTAAACTAGAATTCCGCTAGTCGTGCCAGTATAATCGCCTGCCATGGTCCAGGCCGGACGCCTTGGTATGGAGCCGGTACCCGATCGCATGATATTTCTCCGGGACATAAAATACGACCCAAGGAACCATAACCAACACTTCGAAATGATCAAGTTACATATTTTTGCATTCTCTGGCAATTAGACTGGAATTCCGCCAACCGTGCCTGTATTATTTCCTACTATTGTCCAGGCCGGACGCCTTGGTACGGAGCCAGTACCAGATAGTATGATATATGTCCGGGATATCAAATATGACCCAAGGAAGCATAACAACCGCTTCGAAATTATCAAGTTACATTTTTTGGCATTTTATGACAATTAAACTGGAATTCTGTCAGTCGTGCATGTATTATCGCCTGCCATGGTCCAGGCCGGACGCCTTGATATGGAGACGGTACTGGATCGCATGATATTTGTCCGAGATATCAAATATGACGCAAGGAACCATAACCAACACTTCGAAATGATCAAGTTACATTTTATGGCAATTAAACTGGAATTCTATCACCCGTGCCTGTATTATTGCATGCCATGGTCCAGGTCGGACACCTTGGTATGGATCCGGTACCGGGTCGCATGATATTTTTTTGGGACATTAAATATGACCCAAGGAACCATAACCAACACTTCGAAATGATCAAGTTACATTTTTTGGCATTCTATGGCAATTAGACTGGAATTCCGCCAGTCGTGCTTGTATTATTGCTTGCTATGGTCCAGGCCGGACGCCTTGGTACGGAGCCGGTACCGGATCATATGATATTAGTCCGGGATATCAAATATGACCCAAGGTACCATAACCATCGCTTCAAAATTATCAAGTTCCATTTTTTGGCATTTTATGACAATTAAACAGGAATTCCGTGAGTCGTGCATGTATTATCGCCTGCCATGGTCCAGGCTGGACGCCTTGGTATGGAGACGGTACTGAATTGCATGATATTTCTCCAGGACATCAAAAACGACCTATGGAACCATAACTAACGCTTCAAAATGATCAAATTATATATTTTGGCATTTTATGGTAATTAAACTGAAATTCCGCCAGTCGTGCAAGTATTATCGCCTGCCATGGTTCAGGCCGGACGCCTTGGTACGGAGCCGGTACCTGATCGCATTTTATTTTTTCGGGACATTAAATATGACCCAAGGAACATTAACCAAGGCATCGAAATGATCAAGTTACATTTTTTGGCATTTTATGGTAATTAAATTGGAATTCCGCCAGTCATGCCTGTATTATCGCCTACCATGATCCAGGTCGGACGCCTTGGTACAGAGCCGGTATCGAATCCCATGATATTTTTTCGGGACATAAAATATGACCCAAGGAACCATAACCAACGCTTCGAAATGATCAAGTTACATTTTTTGGCATTTTATGGCAATTAAACTGGAATTCCGCCAGTCGTGCCTGTATAATCGCCTACCATGGTCCAGGCCGGACGCCTTCGTACGGATCCGGTACGAGATCGCATGATATTTTTCCGGAACATAAAATACAACCCAAGGAACCATAACCAACACTTCGAAATGATCAAGTTACATTTTTTGGCATTCTATGGCAATTAAACTTGAATTATGCCAGTCGTGCCTCTATTATCGCCTGCCATGGTCCAAGCCGGACGCCTTGGTACAGAGCCGTTACCGGATCACGTGATATTTCTCCAGGACATCAAATACGACCCACGGAACCATAACCAACGCTTCAAAATTATTAAATTACATTTTTTGAAATGTAATGTCGCCTGCAATGGTCCAGGCCGGACGCCTTGGTACGGAGCCGATACCGGATCTCATTATATTTGACTAGGACATCAAATACGACCCAAGGAACCATAACCAACGCTCCGAAATGATCAAGTTACATTTTTGGCATTTTATGGTAATTAAATTTGAATTCCGTTAGTCGTGCCTGTATTATCGCCTGCCATGGTCCAGGCCGGACGCCTTCATACGGAGCCAGTACCGGGTCGCATGATATTTTTCCGGGACATTAAATATGACCGAAGGAACCATAAGAAACGCTTCGAAATGATCAAGTTATATTTTTTGGCATTTTATGGCAATTAAACTGGAATTCCGTTAGTTGTGCCTGTATTATCGCCTGCCATGGTCCAGGCCGGACGCCTTGGTACGGAGCCGGTACCGGATCGCATGATATTTTTCCAGGACATTAAATACGACCCAAGGAACCATAACCAATGCTTCGAAATGATCAACTTAAATTTTTTGGCATTTTATGGCAATTAAATTTGAATTCCGTCAGTGGTGCCTGTATTATCGCCTGCCATGGCCCATGCCGAACTCCTTTGTACGGAGCTGGTACCGGATCACATGATATTTGTCCTAGAAATAAAATACATCCCAAGGAACCATAACCAACGCTTCGAAATGATCAAGTTACATTTTTTGGCATTTTATGGGAATTAAACTGGAATTCCGCCAGTCATGCCCGTATTATCGCCTGCCATGGTCCAGGCCGGAGGCCTCGGTACGGAGCCGATACCTGATCGCGTGATATTTTTCCGGGATATTAAATATGACCCAAGGAACCATAACAAACGCTTCGAAATGATCAAGTTAAATTTTTTTGCACTTTATGGCAATTAAACTTGAATTGCGCTAGTCGTGCTTGTATTATCGCCTACCATGATCCAGGCCGGACGCCTTGGTACGGAGCTGGTACTGGATCGCATGACATTTTTCCGGGAGATTAAATATGACCCAATGAACAATAACTAACATTTCGAAATGATCAAGTTACATTTTTTGGATGTTTATGGCAATTAAATTGGAATTCCGCCAGTCGTGCCTGCATTATCGCCTGGCATGGTCCAGGCCGGAGGCCTTGGTACGGAGCCGGCATCGGATCGCGTGATATTTGTCCGGGAAATCAAATACGACCCAAGGAACTATAACCAACGCTTCGAAATGATCAAGTTACATTTTTTGGCATTTTATGTCAATTAAACTGGAATTCTGCAAGTCGTGCATGTATTATCGCCTACCATAGTCCAGGCCGGACGCCTTGGTACAATGTCGGTACCGGATCACATGATATTTGTTCGGGACATCAAATACGACCCAAGGAACCATAACCAACGCTTCAAAATGATCAAGTTACATTTTTTGGCATTTTATGGCAATTAAACTGGTATTCCGCCAATCGTGCATGTATTATCGCCTGCCATTGTCCAGGCCGGACGCCTTGGTACGGAGCCGGTACCGGATCGCATGATATTTGTCTGGGACATCAAATACGACCCAAGGAACCATAACAAATACTTCGAAATGATCAAGTTACTTTTTTGGCATTTTATAGCAATTAAATTGGAATTCCGCCAGTCGTGCCTCTATTATTGCTTGCCATGATCCAGGCCAGAGGCCTTGGTACGGAGCCGGTACCGGATCGCATAATATTTTTTTGGGACATCAAATACGACCCAAGGAACAATAACCAACGCTTCGAAATGATGAAATTACATTTTTTGCACTTTATGGCAATTAAACTGGAATTCCGCCAGTCGTGCCCGTATTATCGCCTGCCATGGTCCAGGCCGGAGGCCTTAGTACGGAGCCGGTACCGTATCACATGATATTTTTCTAGAACATAAAATACAACCCAAGGAACCATAACCAACACTTCGAAATGGTTAAGGTACATGTTTTGGCATTTTATTTCAATTAAACTGGAATTCCGCAAGTCGTGCATGTATTATCGCCTGCCATAGTCCAGGCCGGACGCCTTGGTATAAAGTCGCTACTGGATCGCATGATATTTGTTCAGGACATCAAGTACGACCCAAGGAACCATAACCAACGCTTCGAAATGATCAAGTTACATTTTTGGCCTTTTATGGCAATTTAACTGGAATTCCGCCAGTCGTGTATGTATTATCGCCTGCCATGGTCCAGGCCGAACGCCTTGGTACGGAGCCGGTACCAGATCGCATGATATTTTTCCGAGACATCAAATAAGACCCAAGGAACCATAGCCAACGCTTCGAAATGATCAAGTTACATTTTTTGACATTTTATGGCAATTAAACTGGAATTTCGCAAGTCGTGCCTATATTATCGCCTGCCATGGTTTAGGCCGGACGCCTTGGTATGGAGCCGGTATCAGATAGCATTATATTTTTCCAGGACATCAAATACTTCCCAAGTAACCATAACCAACGCTTCGAAATGATCAAGTTACATATTTTGGCATTTTATGGCAAGTAAACTAGAATTCCGCAAGTCGTGCCTGTATTATCGCCATCCATGGTATAGGCCGGACGCCTTGGTGTGGAGCAGGTACCGGATCACATGATATTTTTTCGGGAGATCAAATACAACCCAAGTAACCATAACCAACTCTTCGAAATGATCAAGTTATATTTTTTGCATTTTATGGCAATTGCGCTATAATTCTGCAAGTCGTGCCTGTATTATTGTCTGCCATGGTCCAGGCCGGACGCCCACGTACGGAGCCGGTACTGGATAACATGATATTTGTCTGGGACATCAAATACGACCCAAGTAACCATAACAAACGCTTCGAAATGATCAAGTTACATTTTTTGGCATTTTATGGCAATTAAACTGGAATTGCGCCAGTCGTGCCTGTATTATCGCCTGCCATGGTCCAGGCTGGATGCCTGGGTACGGAGCCGGTACCGGATCGCATGATATTTGTCTGGGACATTAAATACGACACAAGGAACCATAACCAACACTTCGAAATGATCAAGTTACATTTTTGTAATTTTATGGACATTAAATTGGAATTCCGCCAGTCGTGCTTGTATTATCGCCTGCCATGGTCCAGGCCAGAGGCCTTGGTACGGAGCCGGTACCGGATCGCATGATATTTTTTTGGGACATCAAATACGACCCAAGGAACCATAAGCAAAGCTTCGAAATGATCAAGTTATATTTTTGGCATTTTATGGCAATTAAACTGGAATTTCGCCAGTCGTGCCCGTATTATCGCCTGCCATGGTCCAGGCCGGAGGCCTTGGTACGGAGCCGGTANTTTATGGCAATTAAACTGGAATTTCGCCAGTCGTGCCCGTATTATCGCCTGCCATGGTCCAGGCCGGAGGCCTTGGAACGAAGATGGTACCGGATCGTATGATATTTTTCTTGGACATCAAATACGACCCAAGGAACCATAACCAACGCTTCGAAATGTTCAAGTTACATTTTTTGGAATTTTATGTAAATTAAAATGGAATTCCGCAAGTCGTGGATGTTTTATCGCCTGCCATAGTCCAGGCCAGACTCCTTGGTACAAAGCCGTTAGCGGATCACATGATATTTTTCGGAACATCAAATACGACCCAAGGAACCATAACCAACGCTTCGAAATGATCAAGTTACATTTTTTGGCATTTTATGGCAATTAAACCCGAATTCTGCCAGTCGTGCATGCATTAGCGCCTGCCATGGTCCAGGCCGGACGCCTTGGTACAGAGCCGATATCGGATCGCATGATATTTGTCCGGGAAATCAAATACCACCCAAGGAACCATCACAAATGTTTCAAAATGATCAAGTTACATTTTTTGGCATTTTATGGCAATTAAACTGGATTCTGCAAGTCGTGCCTGTATTATCGTCTGCCATGGTCCAAGCCGGACACCTTGGTATGGAGCCGGTACGGGATCACATGATATTTTTCCGGGACATGAAATACGACCTAAAGAACTATAACAAACGCTTCGAAATGATCAAGTTAAAATTTTTGGCATTTTATGGCAATTAAACTGGAATTGCGCCAGTTGTGCCTGTATTAGCGCTTGCCATGGTCCAGGCCGGGCGCTTTGGTACAGAGTCGGTACCAGATCGCATGATATTTGTCCGAGACATTAAATACGAGCCAAGGAACCATAACCAATGCTTCTTAATTTAAATTTTTTGGCATTTTATGGCTATTAAATTGGAATTCTGCCAGTCGTGCCTGTATTATCACTTGCCATGGTCCAGGCCAAAGTCCTTGGTACGGAGCCAGTACCGGATCACATGATATTTTTTTGGGACATCAAATATGACCCAAGGAACCATAACCAACGCTTCGAAATGATTAAGTTACATTTTTGGCATTTTATGTCAATTAAACTGGAATTCCGTCAATCGTGCCCGTATTATCGCCTGCCATGTTCCATGCCGGAGGCCTTAGTACGGAGCCGGTACCGGATCGCATGATATTTTTCTGGGACATCAAATACGACCCAAGGAACCATAACCAACGCTTCGAAATGATCAATTTACATTTTTTGGCATTTTATGGCAATTAAACTGGAATTTCGCAAGTCCTGGATGTATTATCGTCTGCCATAGTCCAGGCCGGACGCCTTGGTACAAAGCCGGTACTGGATCACATGATATTTTTTCGGGACATAAAATACGACCCTAGGAACCATAACCAACGCTTCGAAATGATCAATAACATTTTTTGGCATTTTGTGGCAATTAAACTGGAATTCCGCCAGTCGTGCCTATATTATCGCATGCCATGGTCCAGGCCGGACGCCTTGGCACGGAGCCGGTACCGGATCACATGATATTTTTCCGAGACATCTAATACGAACCAAGGAACCATAACCAATGCTTCTAAATGATCAAATTACATTTTTTGGCATTTTATGGCAATTAAACAGGAATTCCGCCAATCGTGCGTGTATTATCGCCTGCCATGGTCCACGCCGGACGCCTTGGTACGGAGTCGGTACCAGATCGTATAATATTTTTCTGGGACATCATATACGACCCAAGGAACCATAAACAATGCTTCGAAATGATCAAGTTACATTTTTTGGCATTTTATGGCAATTAAACTAGAGTTCCGCTAGTCGTGCCTGTATTATCGCGTGCCATGGTCAAGGACGGGCGTCTTGGCACGGAGCCGGTACCGGATCACATGGTATTTGTCCGGGACATCTAATAAGAACCAAGGAACCATAACCAATGCTTCTAATGATCTAGTTACATTTTTTGGCATTTTATGGCAATTAAACTAGAATTTCGCAAGTCGTGCCTGTATTATCGCCTGCCATGGTCCAGGCTAGAGGCCTTGGTACGGAGCCGGTACCGGATCGCATGATATTTTTTCGGGACATCAAATACGATCCAAGGAACCATAGCCACCTCTTCGAAATCATCAAGTTACATTTTTTGGCATTTTATGTCAATTAAACTAGAATTCTGCAAGTCGTGCCTGTCTTATCGCCTGCCATAGTCTAGGCAGGACGCCTTGGTACAGAGCCGGTACCATATCCCATGATATTTGTCCGGGACATCAAATACGACCTAAGGAACCATAGCCAACACTTCGAAATGATCAAGTTAAATTTTTTGGCAGTTTATGGCAATTAAATTGGAATTCTGCCAGTTATGCATGTATTATCTCTTGCCATGGTCCAGGTCGGGCGCCTTGGCACGAAGCTGGTACCGGATATTTGTACGAGACATTTAATACGACTCAAGGAACCATAACCAACGCTTCGAAATTATTAAGTTACATTTTTTGGTATTTTATGGAAACTTAACTGGAATTCCACTAGTCGTGCCTGTATTATCGCCTGCCATGGTCCAGGCCGGATGCCTTGGTACGGAGCCGGTATCGGATAACATGATATTGTCCAGGACATCAAATACGGCCCAAGTAATCATAACTAACGCTTCTAAATGATCAAGTTACATTTTTTGGCATTTTATGGCAATTAAACTGGCATTCTGCCAGAAGTGCCTGTATTATCACCTGCCATGGTCCAGGCCGGACGCCTCGGTACGGAGCCGGTACGGGATCGCATGATATTTGTCCGAGACATCAAATACGACCTTCGAAACCATAACCAACGCTTTGAAATGATCAAGTTACATTTTTTGGCATTTTATGGCAATTAAAATGGAATTTCTCTAGTCGTGCCTATATTATCACCTGCCATGGTCTAGGCAGGATGCCTTCGTACGGAGCCGGTACCGGATCGCATCATATTTTTCCGGGACATCAAATATGACCCGAGGAACCATAACCAACGCTTCGAAATGATCAATTTATATTTTTTGGCATTTTATGGCAATTAAACTTGAATTCCGCTAGTCATGCCTGTATTATCGCCTGCCATGGTCCAGGCCGGACGCCTTGGTACGAAGCCGGTACCGTCTCGCATGATATTTGTTCGAGACATCATATACGACCCAAGGAACCATAACTAACGCTACGAAATGATCAAGTTACATTTTTTGGCATTTTATGGCAATTAAACTGTAATTCCACCAATCGTGCATGTATTGTCGCCAGCCATGGTCAAGGTCGGACGCCTTGGTATGGAGCCGGTATGGGATAGCATGATATTTGTCCGGGACATAAAATACGATCCAAGGACCATAGCCAACGGTTCGAAATGATCAAGTTACATTTTTTCGCATTTTATGTTAATTAAACTGGAACTCCACAAGTCGTGCCTGTATTATCGCCTGCCATAGTCTAGGCCGGACGCCTTGGTACGGAGCCGGTACCAGATCACATGATATTTTTCCGAGATATCAAATATGACCCAAGGAACCATAGGCAATGCTTCGAAATGATCAGGTTACATTTTTTGGCATTTTATGGCAATTAAATTGGAACTTCAGCAGTCGTGCCTGTTTACCGCCTGCCATGGTCTAGGCCGGACGCCTTGGTACGGAGCCGGTATCGTATAGCATGATATTTGTCCGGGACATCAAATACGACCCAAGGAACCATAACTAACGCTACGAAATGATCAAGTTACATTTTTTGGCATTTTATGGAAATTAAATTAGAATTCCGCAACTCGTGCATGTATTATCGCTTTCCATGGTCCAAGCCAGTACCGGATCGCATGATATTTTTTTGGGACATCAAATACGACCCAAGGAACCATAACCAACGCCTCGAAATGATCAAGTTACATTTTTGGCATTTTATTGCATTTAAGTTGGAATTCTTCTAGTCGTGCCCGTATTATCGCCTGCCATGGTCCAGGCCGGAGGCCTTGGTACGGAGCCGGTACCGGATTGCATGATATTTTTTCAGGACATTAAATACAACCCAAGGAACCATAACAACTGCTTCGAAATGATAAAGTTACATTTTTTGGCATTTTATGGCAATTAAACTGGAATTCCGCAAGTCGTTCCTGTATTATCGCTTGCCATAGTCCAGGCCGGACGCCTTGGAATGGAGACGGTATCGGATATCATGATATTTGTGTGGGACATAAAATACAACCCAAGGAACCATAACAAACGCTTCGAAATGATCAAGTTACATTTTTTGGCATTTTATGGCAATTAAACTGGAATTCCGCTCGTCGTTTGTATTATCGCCGGCCATGGTCCAGGCTAGACGCCTTGGTATTGAGCCGGTACCGGATTGCAAGATATTTGTTTGGGACATTAAATACAACCCAAGGAACATAACCAACGCTCGAAATGATCAAGTTACATTTTTTGGCATTTTATGGCAATTAAATTGGAATTCCGCCAGTCGTTCCTGTATTATCGCCTGCCATGGTCCAGGCCAGAGGCCTTGGTACGGAGCCGGTACCGGATCGCATGATATTTTTTTGGGACATCAAATACGACAAAAGGAACCATAGCCAACGCTTCGAAATGATCAAGTTACATTTTTGGCATTTTATGGCAATTAAACTGGAATTACGCAAGTCGTGCCCGTATTATCGCCTGCCATGGTCCAGGCCGGAGGCCTTCGTACGAAGCCGGTACCGGATCACATGATACTTTTTCGGGACATCAAATACGACCCTAGGACCCAAAACCAACGCTTCAAAATGATCTAGTTACATTTTTTGGCATTTTATGCCAATTAAACTAGAATTCCGCAAGTCGTGCATGTATTATCGTCTGCCATAGTCCAGGCCGGACGCCTTGGTACAAAGCTAGTACCGGATCGCATGATATTTTTTTGGGACATCAAATACGACCCAAGGAACCATAACCAACGCTTCGAAATGATCAAGTTATATTATTTTGGCATTTTATGGCAATTAAACTGGAATTCCGCAAGTCGTGCCTGTACTATCGCCTGCCATGGTCCAGGCCGGACGCCTTGGTACCGGTCCGTTACCGGATCATATGATATTTTTCTGGGACATCATATACGACCCAAGTAACCATAAACAACGCTTCGAAATGATCTTGCTAAATTTTTTGGTAATTAAACTGGTATTCCGCCAGTCGTGCCTCTATTATCGCCTGCCATGGTCCAGGACAGATGCCTTGGTATGGAGCCGGTATCGGATAGCATGATATTTGTACGGGACATCAAAAACGGCCCAAGTAACCATAACTAACACTTCTAAATGATCAAGTTACATTTTTTGGCATCTTATGGCAATTAAACAGGCATTCTGCCAGAAGTGCTTGTATTATCGCCTGCCATGGTCCAGGCCATAGGCCTTGGTACGGAACTGGTATCAGATCGCATGATATTTTTCCGGGACATCAAATACGACCCAAGGATCCATAACCAACGCTTCGAAATGATGAAGTTACATTTTTTGGCATTTTATGTCAATTAAACTGAAATTCCGCAAGTCATGCCTGTATTATCGTGTGCCATAGTCTAGGCCGGACGCCTTGGTATGGAGCCGGTACCAGATCCCATGAGGACATCAAATATGATCCAATGAACCATAGCCAACGCTTCAAATGATCAAGTTACATTGTTTGGCAGTTTATGGCAATTAAATTGGAATTCCGCTAGTTGTGCTTGTATTATTGCCTGCCATGGTCCAAGCCGGACGCCTTGGTACGGAGCTGGTACCGGATCACATGATATTTGTACGGGACATCAAATAATACCCAAGAAAGCATAATCAACGCTTCAAAATTATCAAGTTACATTTTTTAGCATTTTATGGCAATTAAATTGGCATTCCGCCAGTCGTGCCTGTATTATTGCCTGCCATGGTCCAGGCCGGATGCCTTAGTACGTAGCCGGTACCGGATCGCATGATATTTGTCCAGGACATCAAATACGGCCCAAGTAACCATAACTAACGCTTCTAAATAATCAAGTTACATCTTTTGGAATTTTATGGCAATTAAACTGGCATTCTACCAGAAGTGCCTGTATTATCGCCTGCCACGGTCCAGGCCGGACGCCTTGGTACGGAGCCGGTACAGGATCGCATGATATTTGTCCGGGAAATCAAATACTACCCACGAAACCATAACCTAACCTTTGAAATGATCAAGTTATATTTTTTGGCATTTTATGGCAATTAAAATGGAATTTCGCTAGTCGTGCCTATATTATCACCTACCATGGTCTAGGCCGGACGCCTTGGTACGGAGCCGTTATGGGATCGTATGTTATTTTTCTGGGACATCATATACGACCCTAGGAATCATAAAGAATACTTCGAAATGATCAAGTTACATTTTATAGAAATTAAACTTGAATTCTGCAAGTTGTGCCTGTATTATCACCTGCCATTGTCCAGGCCGGACGCCTTGGTATAGAGCCGGTACCGGATCGCATGATGTTTTTTTGGGACATCAAATACAACCCTGGGAACCATAAAAAACACTTCGAAATGATCAAGTTACATTTTTTGGCATTTTATGTCAATTAAACTGGAATTCCGCAAGTCGTGCCTGTATTATCGCCGGCCATGGTCCGTGCCTGACGCGTTGGCACGGAGCCGGTACCGGATCATATGATATTTGTCCGGGACATCTAATACGACCCAAGGAACCATAACCAACATTTCTAAATGATCAAGTTACATTTTTTGGCATCTTATTAAACTGGAATTCCGCCAATCGTGTGTGTATTATCGCGTGTCATGGTCCAGGCCGGGCGCCTTGGTACGGAGCTATTACCGGAACGTATGATATTTTTGTGGGACATCATATACGACCCAAGGAACCATAAAAAATGCTTCTAAATGATCAAGTTACATTTTTTGGTAATTAAACTGGAATTCTGCTAGTCGTGCCTACATTATCGCCTGCCATGGTCCAGGCCAGACGCCTTGGTACGGAGCCGTTACCGGATCATATGATATTTTTCTGGGACATCATATACGACCCAAGGAACCATAAACAACGCTTCCAACTGATCAAGTTACATTTTTCTGTAATTAAACTGGAATTCCGCCAGTCGTGCCTGTATTATCGCCTGCCATGGTCCAGGCCAGACGCCTTGGTACGGAGCCGGTATCGGATAGCATGATATTTTTATGGGACATCAAATACGTCCCAAGTAACCATAACTAACACTTCTAAATGATCAAGTTATATTTTTTGGCATCTTATGGTAATTAAACTGGCATTCTGCCAGAAGTGCCTGTATTATCGCCTGCCATGGTCCAGGCCATAGGCCTTGGTACGGAATCGGTATCAGATCGCATATTTTTCCGGGACATCAAATACGACCCAAGGAGCCATAACCAACGCTTCGAAATGATCAAGTTACATTTTTTGGCATTTTATGTCAATTAAACTGAAATTCCGCAAGTCGTGCCTGTATTATCGTGTGCCATAGTCTAGGCCGGACGCCTTGGTATGGAGCCGGTACCAGATCCCATGATATTTTTTCGGGACATCAAATATGACCCAATGAACCATAGCCAACGCTTCAAATGATCAAGTTACATTGTTTGGCAGTTTATGGCAATTAAATTGGAATTCCGCCAGTTGTGCCTGTATTATCGCCTGCCATGGTCCAGGCCGGACGCCTTGGTACGGAGATGGTACCGGATCGCATGATATTTGTACGGGACATCAAATAATACCCAAGAAAACATAATCAACGCTTCGAAATTATCAAGTTACATTTTTTAGCATTTTATGGCAATTAAACTGGAATTCCGCTAGTCGTGCCTGTATTATCGCCTGCCATGGTCCAGGCCGGATGCCTTAGTACGTAGCCGGTACCAGATCGCATGATATTTGTCCAGGACATTAAATACGGCCCAAGTAACGATAACTAACGCTTCTAAATAATCAAGTTACATCTTTTGGAATTTTATGGCAATTAAAATGGAATTTCGCTAGTCGTGCCTATATTATCACCTACCATGGTCTAGGCCGGACGCCTTGGTACGGAGCGGTTACGGGATCGTATGTTATTTTTCTGGGACATCATATACGACCCTAGGAATCATAAAGAATACTTCGAAATGATCAAGTTACATCTTATAGAAATTAAACTGGAATTCTGCAAGTTGTGCCTGTATTATCACCTGCCATGGTCCAGGCCGGACGCCTTGGTATGGAGCCGGTACCGGATCACATGATGTTTTTTTGGGACATCAAATACAACCCTGGGAACCATAACCAACACTTCGAAATGATCAAGTTACATTTTTTGGCATTTTATGTCAATTAAACTGGAATTCCGCAAGTCGTGCATGTATTATCGCCGGCCATGGTCCACGCCGGACGCCTTGGCACGGAGCCGGTACCAGATCATATGATATTTGTCCAGGACATCTAATACGACCCAAGGAACCATAACCAACATTTCTAAATGATCAAGTTACATTTTTTGGCATCTTATTAAACTGGAATTTCGCCAATCGTGTGTGTATTATCGCCTGCCATGGTCCAGGCCGGACACCTTGGTACGGAGCCGTTATCGGAACGTATGATATTTTTCTGGGACATCATATACGACCCAAGGAACCGTCAAAAATGCTTCGAAATGATCAAGTTAAATATTTTGGTAATTAAACTGGAATTCCGCCAGTCGTGCCTGCATTATCGCCTGCCATGGTCCAGGCCAGACGCCTTGGTACGGAGCCGGTATCGGATAGCATGATATTTGTACGGGACATCAAATACGGCCCAAGTAACCATAACCAACGCTTTTAAATGATTAAGTTACATTTTTTGGCATCTTATGGCAATTGAACTGGAATTTCACCAATCGTGCGTGTATTATCGCCTGCCATGGTCCAGGCCGGATGCCTTGGTACGGAGCCGTTACCGGATCATATGATATTTTTCTGGGACATCATATACGACCTAAGGAACCATAAACAACGCTTCCAAATGATCAAGTTACATTATTCTGTAATAAAACTGGAATTCCGCCAGTCGTGCCTGTATTATTGCCTGCCATGGTCCAGGCCAGACGCCTTGGTACGGAGCCGGTATTGGATAGCATGATATTTGTATGGGACATCAAATACGTCCCAAGTAACCATAACTAACGCTTCTAAATGATCAAGTTATATTTTTTGGCATCTTATGGCAGTTAAACTGGCATTCTGCCAGAAGTGCCTGTATTATCGCCTGCCATGGTCCAGGCCATAGGCCTTGGTACGGAACCGGTATCAGATCGCATGATATTTTTTCGGGACATCAAATACGACCCAAGGAGCCATAACCAACGCTTCAAAATGATCAAGTTACATTGTTTTGGCATTTTATGTCAATTAAACTGAAATTCCGCAAGTCATGCCTGTATTATCGTGTGCCATAGTCTAGGCCGGACGCCTTGGTATGGAGCCGGTACCAGATCCCATGATATTTTTTCGGGACATCAAATATGACCCAATGTACCATAGCCAATGCTTCAAATGATCAAGTTACATTATTTGGCAGTTTATGGCAATTAAATTGGAATTCCGCCAGTTGTGCCTGTATTATCGCCTGCCATGGTCCAAGCCGGACGCCTCTGTACGGAGCTGGTACCAGATCGCATGATATTTGTACGGGACATCAAATAAGACCCAAGAAAACATAATCAACGCTTCGAAATTATTAAGTTACATTTTTTAGCATTTTATGGCAATTAAATTGGAATTCCGCCAGTCGTGCCTGTATTATCGCCTGCCATGGTCCAGGCCGGATGCCTTAGTTCGTACCCGGTACCGGATCGCATGATATTTGTCCAGGACATCAAATACGGCCCAAGTAACCATAACTAACGCTTCTAAATAATCAAGTTAGATCTTTTGGAATTTTATGGTAATTAAACTGGTATTCTACCAGAAGTGCCTGTATTATCGCCTGCCATGGTCCAGGCCGGACGCCTTGGTACAGAGCCGGGACCGGATCGCATGATATTTGTCCGGGACATCAAATACTACCCACGAAACCATAATCGAACCTTTGAAATGATCAAGTTATATTTTCTGGCATTTTATGGCAATTAAAATGGAATTTCGCTAGTCGTGCCTATATTATCACCTGCCATGGTCTAGGCCGGACGCCTAGGTACGGAGCCGTTACGGGATCGTATGTTATTTTTCTGGGACATCATATACGACCCTAGGAATCATAAAGAATGCTTCAAAATGATCAAGTTACATTTTATAGAAATTAAACTTGAATTCTGCAAGTTGTGCCTGTATTATCACCTGCCATGGTCCAGGCCGGACGCCTTAGTATAGAGCCGGTAACGGATCGCATGATGTTTTTTCGGGACATCAAATAAAACCCTAGGAACCATAACCAACACTTCGAAATAATCAAGTTACATTTTTTGGCATCTTATTAAACTGGAATTCCGCCAATCGTGTGTGTATTATCGCCTGCCATGGACCAGGCCGGACGCCTTGGTACGGAGCTGTTACCGGAACGTATGATATTTTTCTGGGACATCATATACGACCCAAGGAACCATAAAAAATGCTTCGAAATGATCAAGTTACATTTTAAGGTAATTAAACCGGAATTCCGCCAGTCGTGCCTGCATTATCGCCTGCCATGGTCCAGGCCAGACGCCTTGGTACGGAGCCGGTATCGGATAGCATGATATTTGTACGGGACATCAAATACGGCCCAAGTAACCATAACCAACGCTTCTAAATGATTAAGTTACATGTTTTAGCATCTTATGGCAATTAAACTGGAATTTCGCCAATCGTGCGTGTATTATCGCCTGCCATGGTCCAGGCCGGACGCCTTGGTACGAAGCCGTTACCGGATCATATGATATTTTTCTGGGACATCATATACGACCCAAGGAACCATAAACAACGCTTCCAAATGATCAAGTTAGATTTTTCTGTAATTAAACTGGAATTCCGCCAGTCGTGCCTGTAGTATCGCCTGCCATGGTCCAGGCCAGACGCCTTGGTACGGAGCCGGTATCGGATAGCATGATATTTTTATGGGACATCAAATACGTCCCAAGTAACCATAACTAACGCTTCTAAATGATCAAGTTATATTTTTTGGCATCTTACGGTAATTAAACTGGCTTTCTGCCAGAAGTGCCTGTATTATCGTCTGCCATGGTCCAGGCCATAGGCCTTGGTACGGAACCGGTATCAGATCGCATGATATTTTTCCGGGACATCAAATACGACCCAAGGAGCCATAACCAACGCTTCGAAATGATCAAGTTACATTTTTTGGTATTTTATGTCAATTAAACTGAAATTCCGCAAGTCATGCCTGTATTATCGTGTGCCATAGTCTAGGCCGGACGCCTTGGTATGGAGCCGGTACCAGATCCCATGATATTTTTTCGGGACATCAAAGATGACCCAATGAACCATAGCCAACGCTTCAAATGATCAAGTTACATTGTTTGGCAGTTTATGGCAATTAAATTGGTATTCCGCCAGTTGTGCTTTTATTATCGCTTGCCATGGTCCAGGCCGGACGCCTTGGTACGGAGCTGGTACCAGATCACATGATATTTGTACGGGACATGAAATAAGACCCAAGAAAACATAATCTACGCTTCGAAATTATCAAGTTACATTTTTTAGCATTTTATGGCAATTAAACTGGAATTCCGCCAGTCGTGCCTGTATTATCGCCTGCCATGGTCCAGGCCGGATGCCTTAGTACGTAGCCGGTACCGGATCACATGATATTTGTCCAGGACATCAAATACGGCCCAAGTAACCATAACTAACGCTTCTAAATAATCAAGTTACATCTTTTGGAATTTTATGGCAATTAAACTGGCATTCTACCAGAAGTGCCTGTATTTATCGCCTGCCACGGTCCAGGCCGGACGCCTTGGTACGGAGACGGTACCGGATCGCATGATATTTGTACGGGACATCAAATACTACCCACGAAACCATAACCTAACCTTTGAAATGATCAAGTTATATTTTTTGGCATTTTATGGCAATTAAAATGGAATTTCGCTAGTCGTGCCTATATTATCACCTGCCATGGTCTAGGCCGGACGCCTTGGTACGGAGCCGTTACGGGATCGTATGTTATTTTTCTGGGACATCATATACGACCCTAGGAATCATAAAGAATGCTTCGAAATGATCAAGTTACATTTTATAGAAATTAAACTGGAATTCTTCAAGTTGTGCCTGTATTATCACCTGCCATGGTCCAGGCCGGACGCCTTGGTATGGAGCCGGTACCGGATCGCATGATGTTTTTTCGGGACATCAAATACAACCCTAGGAACCATAACCAACACTTCGAAATGATCAAGTTACATTTTTTGGCATTTTATGTCAATTAAACTGGAATTCCGCAAGTCGTGCATGTATTATCGCCGGCCATGGTCCGCGCCGGACGCCTTGGCACGGAGCCGGTACCGGATCATATGATATTTTTCCGGGACATCTAATACGACCCAAGGAACCATAACCAACATTTCTAAAAGATCAAGTTACATTTTTTGGCATCTTATTAAACTGGAATTCCGCCAATCGTGTGTGTATTATCGCCTGCCATGGTCCAGGCCGGACGCCTTGGTACGGAGCCGTTACCGGAACGTATGATATTTTACTGGGACATCATATATGACCCAAGGAACCATAAAAAATGCTTCGAAATGATCAAGTTACATATTTTGGTAATTAAACTTGAATTCCGCCAGTCGTGCCTGCAGTATCGCCTGCCATGGTCCAGGCCAGACGCCTTGGTACGGAGCCGGTATCGGATAGCATGATATTTGTACGGGACATCAAATACGGCCCAAGTAACCATAACCAACGCTTCTAAATGATTAAGTTACATTTTTTGGCATCTTATGGCAATTAAACTGGAATTTCGCCAATCGTGCGTGTATTATCGCCTGCCATGGTCCAGGCCGGATTCCTTGGTACGGAGCCGTTACCGGATCATATGATATTTTACTGGGACATCATATACGACCCAAGGAACCATAAACAACGCTTCCAAATGATCAAGTTACATTTTTCTGTAATTAAACTTGAATTCCGCCAGTCGTGCCTGTATTATCGCCTCCCATGGTCTAGGCCAGACGCCTTGGTACGGAGCCGGTATCGGATAGAATGATATTTGTATGGGACATCAAATACGTCCCAAGTAACCATAACTAACGCTTCTAAATGATCAATGGCATCATATGGCAATTAAACTGGCATTCTGCCAGAAGTGCCTGTATTATCGCCTGCTATGGTCCAGGCCATAGGCCTTGGTACGGAAGCAGTAGCGGATCGCATGATATTTTTCCGGGACATCAAATACGACCCAAGGAACCATAACCAATGCTTCGAAATAATCAAGTTACATTTTTTGGCATTTTATGTCAATTAAACTATAATTCCACAAGTCGTGCATGTATTATCGTCTGCCATAGTCTAGGCCGGACGCCTTGGTATGGAGCCGGTACCAGATCCCATGATTATTGACGGGACATCAAATATTACCCAAGGAACCATAGCCAACGCTTCGAAATGATCAAGTTACATTGTTTGGCAGTTTATGGAAATTAAATTGGAATTCCGCCAATTGTGCCTGTATTATCGCCTGCCATGGTCCAGGCCGGACGCCTTGGTATGGAGCTGGTACCGTATCGCATGATATTTTTACGGGACATCAAATAAGACCCAAGGAACCATAACCAACGCTTCGAAATTATCAAGTTACATTTTTTTGCATTTTATGGCAATGGAATTCCGCCAGTCGTGCCTGTATTATCGCCTGCCATGGTCCAGGCCGGACGCCTTGGTACGGAGTCGATATCGGATAGCATGATATTTGTCCGGGACATCAAATACGGCCCAAGTAACCATAACTAACGCTTCTAAATGATCAAGTTACATTTTTTGGAATTTTATGGCAATTAAACTTGCATTCTGCCAAAAGTGCCTATATTATCGCCTGCCACGGTCCAGGCCGGATAGCTTGGTACGGAGTCGGTACCAGATCGCATGATATTTGTCCGGACATCAAATACTACCCACGAAACCATAACCAAACCTTTGAAATGATCAAGTTATATTTTTTGGCATTTTATGGCAATTAAAATGGAATTTCGCTAGTCGTGCATATATTATCACCTGCCATGGTCCAGGCCAGACGCCTTGGTACGGAGCCGTTACCGGATCGTATGATATTTTTCTGGGACATCATATACGACCCAAGGAACCATAAAAAATGCTTTGAAATGAGCAAGTTACATTTTTTGGAAATTAAACTGGAATTCCGCCAGTCGTGCCTGTAATATCGCTTGCCATGGTCCAGGCCGGACGCCATGGTACGGAGCCGGTATCAGATAGCATGATATTTGTCCGGTACATCAAATACGGGCCAAGTAACCATAACTAATACTTCTAAATGGTCAAGTTACATTTTTTGGCATTTTATGGCAATTAAACTGGCACTCTGTCAGAAGTGCCTGTATTATCGCCTGCCATGGTCCAGGCCATAGACCTTGGTACGGAACCGGTACCAGATGGCATGGTATTTGTACGAGACATCAAATACGACCCAAGGAACCATAACCAATGCTTCGAAATGATCAAGTTATATTTTTGGCACTTGATTTCAATTAAACTGGAATTCCGCAAGTCACGCCTATATTATCGCCTGCCATAATCCAGGCCAGACGCTTTGGTACAGAGCCGGTACCAGATCACATGATATTTTTTATGGACATCAAACACGAACCAAGGAACCATAACCAACACTTCGAAATGATTAAGTTGCATATTTTAGCATTTTATGGATATTAAACAAGAATTCCGCTAGTCGTGCATGTATTATCGCCATCCATGGTCCATGCCAGATGCCTTGGTATGGTGCTGGTACCGGATCTCGTGATATTTTTCCGGGACATCAAACACGACCCAAGGAACCATAACCAACTCTCCGAAATGATCAAGTTACATATTTTGGCATTTTATGGCAATTAAACTGGTATTCCGCCAAGTCGTGCATGTATTATCGCCTACCATGGTCCAACCCGGATGCCTTGGTACGTTTCCAGTAACGGATCACATGATATTTGTCCGGGACATAAAATACAACCCAAGGAACCATAACCAACGCTTCGAAATGATTAAGTTACATTTTTTAGCATTTTATGGATATTAAACTGGAATTCCGCTAGTCGTGCCTGTATTATCGCCATCCATGGTCCAGGCTGGAAGCCTTGGTATGGTGACGGTACCGGATCACATGATATTTTTCTGGGACATCAAACACGACCTAAGGAACCATAACCAACACTTCAAAATGATCAAGTTACATTTTGGCATTTTATGGCAATTAAACTTGATTTCCGACAGTCGTGTCGTTATTATCGCCTGCCATGGTCCAAGACGGACGCCTTGGTATGGAGCCGGTACCGAATCGCATGACATTTGTCCGGGACATCAAATACGACCCAAGGAACCATAACCAATGCTTTGTAATGATCAAGTTACATTTTTTGGCATTTTATGGTAATTAAACTGGATTTCTGCTAGTCGTGCCTGTATTATCGCCTGCCATGGTCCAGGTCGGACACCTTGGTACGGATCCGATATCGGTTCGCATGATATTTCTCCAGGACATCAAATACGACCCAAGGAACCATAACCAATGCTTTGTAATGATCAAGTTACATTTTTTGGCATTTTATGGTAATTAAACTGGATTTCTGCTAGTCGTGCCTGTATTATCGCCTGCCATGGTCCAGGTCGGACACCTTGGTACGGATCCGATATCGGTTCGCATGATATTTCTCCAGGACATCAAATACGACCCAAGGAACCATAACCAAATCTTCGAAATGATCAAGTTAGTTTTTTGGAATTTTATGGAAATTAAACTAGAATTCCGCTAGTCGTACCTGTATTATCGCTTGCCATGGTCTAGGCCGGACGCCTTGGTACGGAGTCGATACCGGATTGCATGATATTTTTCTGTACATCAAATACGACTTTAGGAACCATAACCAACGCTTCGAAATGATCAATTTACATGTTTTTCCATTTTATGGCAAGTAAACTGGAATTCCGCTAGTCGTGCCTGTATTATCGCCTGCCATGGTCCAGGACTGGCGCCTTGGTACGGAGCCGGTACCGGATAACATGATATTTATCCGGGACAGAAAATACGACCCATGGAACCATAACCAACGCTTCAAAATGATCAAGTTACATTTTTTGGCATTTCGTGGCAATTAAATTGGAATTCCGCCAGTCGTGCCTGTATTATCGCCTGCCATGGTCCATGTCGGACGCCTTAGTACGGAGCCGGTTCTGGATCGCATGATATTTTTTCGGACATCAAATACGACATTAGAAACCACAACCAACGCTTTGAAATGATCAAGTTACATTTTTTGAAATTTTATGGCAATTAAACTGGAATTCCGACAGTCATGCCTGTATTATCGCTTGCCATGGTCTAGGCCGGACACCTTCGTATGGAGCTGGTACTGGGTCGCATGATATTTTTCCGGGACATCAAACATGACCAAAGGAACCATAACCAACGCTTCGAAAGAATCAAGTTACATTTTTTGGCATTTTATGGCAATTAAACTGGAATTCCGCCAGTCGTGCCTCTACTATTGCCTGCCACGGTCCAAGTCGGACACCTTGGTACAGAGCCATTATCGGATCACGTGATATTTTTCTGGAACATCAAATACAACCCAAGGAACCATAACCGACGCTTCGAAATGATCAAGTTACATTTTTTGGCAATTAAACTGGAATTCCGTCAATCGTGCATGTATTATCGCTTGCCATGGTCCAGGCCAGACGCCTAGTACGGAATCGGTACCAGATCGCATGATATTTGTCCAGGATATCAAATATGACCCAAGGAACCATAACCAACGCTTCGAAATGATCAAGTTACATTTTTTGGCATTTTATGGCAATTAAAGTGGAATTGCGTCAGTCATGCCTGTATTATCGCCTGCCGTGGTCCAGGTCGGACTCCTTGGTACGGGAGCCGGTACTGAATCTCATGATTCCGAGACATGAAATATGACCCAAGGAACCATAACCAACGCTTCGAAATGATCAAGTTACATTTTTTGGCATTTTATGGTAATTAAACATAAATTCAGCAAGTCGTGTCTGTATTATCGCCTGCCATGGTCCATGCCGGATGCCTTGGTACGGATCCGGTACCGGTTCGTATGATATTTGTCCGCGACATTAAATATGACCCAAGGAACCATAACCAATGCTTCGAAATGATCAAGTTACATTTTTT